>QWTY01006767.1:8509-44203 GCA_008033365.1 Pseudorectes ferrugineus
TTTTTTTTTTTTTTAGGAAATCTCTTTTCCTTGATAGACTGCATACCTCTGTTACAGAAAACGTTGAAAGACGAGTCCTCTGTTACTTGCAAACTGGCTTGTACAGCTGTGAGGGTAAGCAGTAGGAATTTATTTGCACCACCACAGATCACAGGGTTCTGATTCATTACTGCGATCCTGCTATGCGCAGATGTATAAACATGGAGCAAAAAATGATTTCTTCCCCAAGAACTTTATTGGCACAGAAATGGAGAAACATACAGATAAAAAATAATTATGTGGTTAGATCATGTAGCATTATAACCTAATTGTGATATTTCTCATGAGAAATATACTGGTATGAGCTGTAATGTTACATTAACCAACAGTAGGATGAGTGCATTAGGTAGAAAGGATATGTAGATTAAACAGAGGAGTGTGAACGTATAATGCCTGGTTGTAGCCTGTATTTGGAGAACAAAAATTAAATGTGAGAAATGACAACTAAAATAGTGATTATTTTCTGAAATAATAATTTTTAAAAGTGGGGAAATTCTCAGGAAAGCAAGCAGTTCAAATTGGGTGAAAGATCCCTCAGGCAATTGTTAAAATTGAGATAACAGCTGAATTGGTGAGTGGAACTTACAGCATGTGAATTTTATTTCTATAATAAAATCTGTGGAAGGTGTTTGGTGAAAAGGCAGAGGGGTGAAGGGGTAAGCTTTCTTTGAGGGCTTTTCCGATAAAGTAGAACACAGACAAATTGAGGTCAAGGGAAATTCTTTTATCAAGGAGAGGCACAAGGTGGCTGACTATTGCAGCTTAAAGACCAGTGAGGCAAAGCATAAATTTTAATAAAATGTAGATAGTTTGTGTATGGAAATAATGATTTTATATGCAAAGAGGAGGGGTTTGTGGTACAGCTGAGGGAAGGAAATCCAGGTAGGTAAATGAGGCTGTCTTTTTAACCTTCTGTTTAGCAATCTTCATGTTTTTGTATAGTGATTTCATGTGTGATTACACTTGTGATAATGGCTTCACCAGATAAAATCTTCACCAGAATTGTTCAATTCAGGCAACTTAATACTAGTCAACTTTGGCTCTTTCTTTTTCTCTATACCTAATGTAGCCTAACTTTATACATTTTTGCAGAAATGTTCTAAGCCTTTTGGGATGTTAATCCCCAAACAAGAAAGTACATTTTGTGTAGTTAAATAAGACATGGAAGTGTGGAGTTCTGTAACTTTTTCCAAAGATCACTCATTGTGCCTATAGCTGAACATTCAAATACGGACGTATGACTTTTTCAAAAACTTTGGAAGTCAGAACCAGGTGTCTAAAAATACCCTGTGGAAATTACGAGACTGTTTTTAAACAGATGAGAATGTAGTGCTGGGGGTGTTTAAGCCCTGTGAGCCCTCCTTTGGAGGATTGTCCTCTGATCTCTGAGGCCTGCGTTCCTCTCCGGAGTTTAGTTGCAGCATCGGGTTCTAGCGGTTCACATGGAGATGGTGTTCTGGCCTTGCAAAGTACCTAGCTCTGGTACTTTCTCTGAGCTCTTATGCAATAACTCCTTTTAGTATTCTAAATAAAACAGGTGGGGGTTTTTTGATCCCTTTCATTCTGCTATTTCATTCTGCTATTTGGAGGACCTCTTCTGTAATGTAACTGAAAGTTGTTTTTTCTTCTCAGCATTGCATCATGAGCTTATGCAGTAGCAGTTACAGTGAACTAGGTTTGCAATTGATTGTTGACCTCCTTACTCTGAAGAACAGTTCATATTGGCTTGTAAGGACAGAACTTCTGGAAACACTTGCAGAGGTAGATTTTCGGTGAGTGTTTGTATTTTTCCGTGGGTGTAGTAGCTGAAGTGCAAAGTATAGGAAACTGGAACTGCAATGGAGCAATTTCTTCTGAAGCATTAATGAGTTTCATAAAACTAATTCAGATCAGTCAGTCCTGTATGAATTCCTTTGTCAAGTTACAAGTGACTTCACAATCAAGCCCAATCCTGGTGACACTGTATAGGAGTTTTTAGTTCATTGGTCTGTTGTATCAAGTCTTCTGTAAATGCGTGATCAGAGAGGGACCACATAATTTGGAATCTAGCTTAGTTTTTCCATCCAGTTGCATGTGTTTTCAAAGAGAAAGTCCCTGACTTGTTCTCTGTTGTTAGCTCTCTGTAGTCACTCAGTTTCTGTTAATACTGAAATAAATGTGACTTGAGTTCTTTTTCTTGCATTCCATCATTCTCTATTGGTTCTTCCAAGCTGAAAGACAAAAGATGTTTATATGAAAATTCTTCAAGCTATCCTTAGTCATGCAAAAGTGGACTCTTTGTGAATAGTTTTGGAATGGGTTACTATCTTGTCAAAATAGTCTGATTGTTCTGTGCACGGGGAAAAAATACAATTATAATCATGGTCTTTAAATAATGGGGTTTTTTTAACAGAAGGACTATTTTTCTTCAGTTACACTAGCCAGATAATAGGTTAGCAAATAGCTTACCTTTTCTAAAGGTTGCAAAAACTGTTTACTACTTATATTTTCCCTACAGTGGTGTTTTTAAAAAATAAACAAAAAGAACCCTGAGAGCACTGAAGGGAGAAATAACACACAGGGTTAAGTAATGTACTCTAAATTCTATTTTATCATAGGCTAGTCAGCTTCTTGGAAGGAAAAACGGAGAGCTTGCACAGAGGTATTCATCATTATACTGGTGTAAGTAAATTATTCAATCAGTATATTGTGTTTCTGAATTAAGGTACCAGTGCAATGTCATTGCTTTGCTTTTAAATTCTGTCAACACTGATAGCTGTTGTATTTTTTGTGTAAATAGACTCATGTTCTAAAACTTACTACAGTTGGGAATATCCTTACTATGGAGATTCAGATATCTTAGTGTTCTCTGGTGTGTGTGTTTTGTGGTTTGGTTTTTTTTTTTTTAAACTTAAAAAACAATAGGCATTTGATTAGTTAGATAATGTGATTGGCAATGTTAAGGTAAACATGGTCTTTTACAGACTTGTATGACAGATGAAATCTCACTTGTTAACTCTTTTAGCAATATGCTCAAATGATGAAAATGTTCAGTGAGCTTTATTTACTGTGCTAACTTCTTTTCTAGCTATTAAAACTTCAGGAGAGAGTACTTGAAAATGTTGTAATAAGTCTGCTTGGAGATGAAGATCCAAGAGTGAGACACGTGGCTGCAGCTTCATTAATGAGGTATATGTGGCATTTTTATTTATAGAAAAAAAAAGTAGTTTAGAAAGATACTTGCATATTGATGTGTACCTATAACTAAAATAATCACTTGGGTGTTTTTAATATCTAGTATATTTGTTTAAAAGAGAGATGGGAAACAAATGCGTCTTTATGGTACCGGGAACATGCACCATTCTGACTCATCAGGCAACTGTACTTTGCTTTCTTTTAGCAATCCAGTTACATTTAACTGTATTACATTCTGAGAGTCAGTTGCAGCTTCTTCAGAATATTTGTCTTCATGCTGAAGTGGTTTGTTCAGTGTCCTGACAGTGGCTGATTGACTTAAAATGTTTCAGTTCTACAGATTTGTCCAAAATCCCAACCATTATAGTTTTCACATACATACATGGTCATACACAGTGTATCTTAAAATGTTTGTGCTCACCGATAATAGTGCAGCAGCTCATTTTGTTTGCAAAGCAGATGTTTGCTGTAACCTACTACAATTACAGTTGCTGTACAGATAATGCACCAAAGGGTAAGAATTAGTTGGTAGTTTATTTACTGGAATTCAAAGACTTACATTTTATGTTTAAAGAAGTTGGGAGCATGTAATACTGAATTCCTGGTATATTTTATTATCAGAGGAATTTCTTTCCTTGTGTTTTCATACTATTAATTGCTGTCCGTTCCTAATAACAAATAAAGTACAACAAAACCTTTAAGGTTCTGACATTAATAGTGTTTATATTGCCAAAGCAGCTCAGCAGAGGAATCATGAACTGTTGCATCATAGAGCTTGTTGCTTTTATTAAGGGACTTGATTTTGAAATGGAGTTATTTTATTAACTGGAGTTATTTTATTAACTGAGTGGTAACAAGTTGAAGTTTTTTCCTATCTTCATGCTGACTTAGTGAGAGGAGGTGTGTTAGGATTGGAAAAGACTTAACTGCCCAAGAAAGCTACTACAAGCTTGCAGAAACCCCTTGAAACATTCAGTATGGACATTTATTGGAAATACTCTCACTGAAATTACAAAAATATGCGTACAGTAGTTTTTCACTTTTACATAAGTTGAAAATATTGTTGTTCAAGAAGACTGGATTTGATTTTATGTTTAGGTTTTGCTGCATAGAAATCAGACGGTGAAAAATTACTCTTTTCAGGTAAAAACTAGTTTTCAGTTGATGCAGATATTCATGGGGAAAATATCTGGGGAGATAAGGGAACAGTAAGAGAGAAGTACTCTACCTAAGTTTTTGTTGTAGTATATATAGGGAGGTATCTCCAGAAAAGACTTTTTTTTTTTAATCACCATATGTCTGGAGCAGTTCCTTTGTCCTGACTTGAGCTCCTTGATTGTAATGAAGAGCAGTTATATAAAGATGAATTCAGCTTAATGGATTTCGGTAACAGCTTTTATTTACAACTTCATATGTCTAATTAGCATATGTAGCTTGCTGAACTGTATATTAAATGTACTTTAAGTTGGGTGTTAAATAATATCTGAATAATAATTTTTCTTTTTGACATTTAATTTTCTTTCAGGCTTGTTCCAAAGCTGTTTTATAACTGTGATCAAGGGCAGGCTGACCCAGTTGTGGCAGTAGCACGAGACCAAAGCAGTGTCTACCTGAAACTCCTCATGCATGAAACGCAGCCCCCATCTCACTTTGCAGTGAGCACTATCACCAGGTGTGTTACCTGTCTGGCCTTGCTTCAAAAGGAATGGAGACCCAAATGGCACTTGGCAATGTCTAGAATCGTAGCTAAATCCTGCAAATCCACGTGCTTAGGAATTCTTTTTCTAGTCTCTAGAAGCACCTGTAGTAGTTTTAAGCTCCACAGAAACAGACTTGTGTGAAGAATATGCTGTGTGTGAGTTACTGGTGACGCCCTCACGCATTGAGAGTCACTGTTTTGAGATAGTTTCTTCTTTCTGTCTTGAAGTCACCCTACTTGTCCATTAAATTATACAACCAGGTGCAGCTTTTCAAGCTTATTGTACGTATGTTACTGTTCGTCAGGTATGTTGATCCAGATTTATAACTCTCCACATCCTATTTACTGATTGTGGTTGCAGAAGGCTGTACTCGCTTTATAATTTAGAAATAAATTCTAGTTTTGACAGTGTGATCTTGTTGTATTTTTGCTGCCAACTGTACTTTTTCTGTCATCTAGACAGTATGTGTCGTATATATTTATAGGGGCTGTTGGCTTCTATCAGTTTGTCATACAAGTTTTTAATTATATACCTTTTTGGTATATGATCTTGACCATGTCACTTAAGATATATAATATAGTATGGAAGCAATAGAACTTTGTGGATCCAGCATTATTCTGGACAGAAAATAGACTTTTTCTACAGCAATAATCCAAAGTTTGTGAGCATGCAAAAATGTTGAATGGATTTGAGGAACAGCAAAGACTAATGTTAAATTGGTGGTAATTTCTCAAGTATCTAGTTACATATTGACAGTTGATCTGCTATTTCTGTTTGCTATCAAAGAGGTTTTATGTATAAATTAAATAGCATTTACTAATACAACCCCAAAAATATTACAATATAAGATGGTATTTAGACTGTTCTCTGGTTTTGTATGTTATAAGCAGTCTGTGAAATACATAATAGCAATTTAAGCTTAAATACTTAAGTATTTAAGTAATGAAATTAATAATTTTTGATTGAGATGGGGTTTTTTAAGTACATGTGTTAGTGAGTATAAATATTTTTATTTCAGAACATACAGAGGTTACAATATGCTGCAAAGTCCAACAGATGTCACTATGGAAAACAACCTTTCAAGGGTTATTGCAGCAATTTCCCATGCATTGACAATATCCACTACAAGAGCACTTACGGTGGGTTTTCTTATATGTGAGTTTTTGTACATATGAGTTTCTTCGAGTTTTCTTGCTGTGGTGGCTGACTTTTTCTTGTTTTGCATGCTTGCTTTATTTTTTATGATTTCCTGACTGTATTTGTATCTGCAGCTTTTGTACTGTGACAATGGCAGTAGTAATAGATTTACTTCTAACTCTTAAGGTACCGTGTTGCTAACTCTTCCCATGATGAAAGTAATTCAGTTCTTGGTGTTTGCTTTCCAGTTTGGCTGCTGTGAAGCTTTGTGTCTACTCTCCACAACATTTCCAGTCTGCACCTGGAGTGTGGGATGGCACTGTGGGTATGTTCCCTCTTTTGTTAATCAAGCTTCTGAAAGTCATGTTTGCGAAACAGAGGTGGACTTACTTAGGCATTGGAAGTCCTGGTTTAGGTGTATGCTGTCAAGCTTATCTTAGCAGTTCTGTGAGAACTTTATACAGAATACAGAAGATTGTAACTTCAGGTTGTCAGGATATTAAGTGCCAGCACTTTGTCATCCCTGGGACCACGGTGTCTGTCACAGGGATTGGCTGCAGCTGCTCTAATAGAGAGATAGATATAGTCAGCATCTATGAAATATGATATAGGAGAAAATCTTCCATGCTTTTGAAAGGATGTTTATCTTTGGGATATTGTATTTTGTAGTATCTCTTTAAAATATGAACATTGTAATTTTGAGCTTGATTTCATGTTTATATTGAAAAATGGTGAGTCAAGGAAGCTGGTTCACCTTGGCTTCTATAATAGTGTCAGATGCATTTAAATTGTTCTTGTTTGGCACACTGAGTGGGAACAGCAAATGGGGTATCTATAATACTTAAGTGTTACTGTAGGTAATACATGATAGTCCCAAATTGCTTACATTTTGAAGAGTTTCTTCAGGATGAAAATGTACAGGTGGCAGCCTAGAAGCTTTGATTTTCCATCTGATTATTACTGCTGTGCCATGTGAGCTGTGAAAGTAGTTACTGGAGATGTGCACGTATGGAGCTGTTTGGTTTTTAAATAGATTTAACATAATTTGTGTTGATTTTCTTTGTTGCTGTAGTTGTGTTTCTTATTCTATTAGATTACAAAATTTTGTCTTACTTTAAAAACAAAATAAAACCCAAACCCAAAAAAAAGCAACTGTCCCTCAGCTGCTTTTCTTGTCAGCAGGCCCTTGCTTCCCCTGCTGGCCCTAAGTGTGGTGTGCTCTGTATATGTAGTATAAAAGGTATCTTGAACAATAGGTCCAGTGGTAAAAAATGAAGTAATTCAGGATGTGAGCAGTACTTAGCTGGAAAATAAAATCAGTATATCTTCCCTTTTACCCAGTCTAAAAATGCTTTTTTAAAAGATATATTTAATATTTATGAGTGATCCAATGACATAACCCTTTGCCCTTTCCTCTCATTCCTTCCCTACAAATTTTTGGCCAATGTTTATACTAATTTGGATTGTAATTTTATTTTTGTGGAATGATACGGACATTTATTGTTCTGGATAATAAGAATATAATACCATGGATAGTAACATGAGAATTTTGCCAGAATTCCGTCCTATCTTAAGTATTGTTGTTCTTACGATTAAGAAGTTATTGGAACTGCTGCATTCCAACTCTGTACTTAATCCAACATGGATTAAGTCATGGATTTCTAACTGTATGTGAAGTAAATAACAGTTGCCTGTGAAAATACTTCAAAAAAACTAAAGGAAGGCACTGTAATTACCTCTGGAGCTTTATCAAAATAATAGCTATACTTAGAGTAAATCTGATTTTCTGAAAATCCTGTAGTTGTGTTAGACCAGAGTGACTATATTAGAAGATTTAAATTATTTTAAATTAAAAAACATTTTGAAAGATTCCCAGATTCCCTTAATTTAGAGGTTATGTAAGTTCTTTTCCTGAAAGAAACTGAAGTATTTAGGTCTTACTTAGCTTTGAAGTGATGTGTGTAATTCGCGAAGTATTCTGCCAAACATCTTCTGGTCAGCTCTGCCTGCTCTTTCTTAAACTTGACTTCTGTGGGAAAATGTGGTTTTATAATTATTATCAAGGAAAATACAGAATGCAGCAGAAAATGACCATCTTGGATAGTGTTCACTCAAAAGATATAGAGGATTTGATGGAATGCAATTGTTTAATTAATTTCTTGTCACTTTAAAGCAATATCTTATTACATTGCAATACTATAGCTAGTGTCTCCCACCCCTACCTTGCATATGCACAAGACTTAACTGAAGATAGTTCAGGACTGTAGTGGTTAGCAAATAAATACAGAATTCTTCAGTTTATCAGTAGATGTCACTATAGCCTTGATATTTGCTATTAAAAAAGAAGGTAATGGCTCTTAAAGAAATCAGAGTATTGTCAGGTCTCTGCTGCAAATGGGTTTTTAAAGTTGTATTTGAGTGTTAGATGTGTATTTCTGTAGCACAGATTTCATTTTATTAGCCATCTTCTTGACTGTTGGTTTTCTCAAGACTTTTAATTTGCCAAAAGGGGGAAAAAAAGTCATGACATTCCAAAATTAAACTTCCAGTGTTTCCCAGCCAAGTTCTTCCGATGAAGCTCAGAAGGGCTGCACCATTGGTATGGCTGGCTTGGTCCTGTCTCTCCTTTCGTCAGCATGGTTCCCACTGGACCTCTCAGCACATCAGGATGCTTTGATTTTGACTGGAAACTTGCTTGCAGGTAAGGCAGGACAAGAAAAGTAGGATTGTCCTAATATTTTTACCATTAGCATTAGAAGGCCCGTATCTCACTTTCTTCTGATTGTATGCAACGAAAAACTTGCAAGAATAAGCAGAAGAAATAAAGAAGGAGCTTGCACCCAGGAGGTTTGAAAAGAAACTGCCTCTTTGTTGCTAAGTTGCAGATTTCCTCCAGTTGCCAAAGGCCATGTGCAGTATGCTTAGTACTAGCTGGGTGCAAAGAACTCAGATTTTGTTGGTTTTTTTTAAACTGTGCAGCTACTCCTGGCTTTAAAATTCTGATTGAATTTCTGTTCATATAGAGAAGATAACCATATCTGCCTCTAAAGTTTTCTGGTACTTAATTAATTCCAAGCTTTGTCTTCTATTTCCTGAAATTGCAGCAAGTGCTCCCAAGTGCTTAAAGAATCCCTGGAGTGCTGAAGAAGATTCAAACCAAGGCACTGCAAAGCAGGAGGAACCCTGGCCAGCTCTGGCAGATCGAGCTCTTGTCACTTTAGTAGAACAGCTCTTTTCTCATCTGCTGAAGGTCATTAATATTTGTGCACATGTGATGGATGATGTTGCTCCTGGTCCAGCAGTAAAGGTATATATTAAAAATAAATAAATAAAATGATGTGACTTAAATACTGTTGTGCTATAGACCTCTTCACGTTTTAGACTAGATACAGGTCAGTATCTAATTCCTTGATAATATGACTCCACTCTGTGTAGTAAAGCAAGCACCATGAAAAAAATGCATATTTTTCTTCCACATAACGGGTTTTTCTTTAGTTCTGCAGTGTTTAAAATATTACCCTAAATTTTGAGTCTTTTATTCCTGCTGACTTCACTTGAACCATTAATTCAGGGAGGAGTATATAGAGTAAGTGGAGTATTGGATTGCATACTCTGGGATATGTGTTGACTTTTGGGTTGGTTGGCTGGTTGTAATGCACTGAGCTCCTTTTGGGGCTAAAAATAACTCTTTTATCTTCTGAATATCCTGTAAAATACTTTGACTCCTGGAACAGCCTATATGAGGTACTTCCAGGTTTGGGGGTTTTTGAGGTTTTTTTGAGGCATATACATTTAGAGACCGATTTAGAAACTGTAAGACAGTATTTTTAAGATCAGTAATTTCTTCATATTTTAAAAATGTGTGAATATAATTTTGACACTCCTTTATCTGGAATCAAAAGAAACTGTACTCATTGAGCTCTAATTTCATCTCATTGGCCTATGCTGAAGTTGAAAATAAAGCAGGGAATATATTAAACTATTTCCTTTTCACACAGGAAATTCATGTCCTGAACCTGAAACATTTTAATTTAACTGACAGTCAAGTAAAGGGGAGTTTAAACAAAAGAAGAATATGCTTGTATTTGTGTAGAAGAAGAAAAACTACTTGTGCTTACAAAACTAATAAAGCTTCTTTTAATTCTAGGCAGCATTACCTTCTCTCACAAACCCACCTTCTCTTAGTCCGATTCGGAGAAAGGGGAAAGAGAGGGAGTCTGTGGAACAGGCATCTGTGCCAATGAGCCCTAAAAAGAGTGGTGAAGCAAGTCCAGGTAGGCACATCACTCCTGTTAACCCTTCCATCTGCCAGCCCCACACCGTGTTGTTATGGCAGAGAGAGAAGAAATAAAACTGAGTAACCTTCCTGGAGTTTCAGTTCAAGAGGCTGGCAGGGTGTACTGCATTGGCAGAAAGGCAGCTGTGGGTGGAGGCCTGTTTACTGTTTTGGTTTTTATGAAAATTAACTGTACTTTTCAGAACCAAAGCACTGCTGAATCCTTCTCCTCACTTTTTCTCAATCTACTCAGCTATTGACTAAAGTAATTTTTACACGCATGTTACTTAAAAGAAATTTGGAAGTTGTTTTCCAGTTTTTGGCAGGAGTGGCTTACATTGCTTTTGGAAATGAGATTCTGAATCTTGAAACATTTTCTTTTCTTAGTAATGAATGAAGGAAACACGTGTTAATTCTGTTTTGTAAATTGTACGTGCACTTCAGTCTAAACCCTCTGGGTTAGTTTCTCTCACCACAGCAGGCTGGATGGTTGGAATGCTGTTCATTTTCCAGTTGTGCACAGTGTGTTTCTGCAGTTTGGAATATGCATGTGGATTGAAAAAATCATGCTCTTTAATAATGCAGATGGGGTAAATTATGTTGTGTACATGTCATGAGCGACCTAGAAAAGGCATATTGTGCTAATCTATGATATTCTTTTAAGCTTCTAGGCAAACTGATGCTACAGGGCCTGTTCCAACAAGTAAATCATCTTCAGTAGGAAGCTTTTACCATCTTCCATCTTACCTGAAGTTATATGATGTCTTGAAAGCAACCCATGCTAATTATAAGGTACTACATGATATTGTTTGACTGAATTGCAATGGGGTTGGATAATCCCTTTGTTTCTTTTAAACAGGCTCTGTCTCTGTCAACTCGTTTACCTGTATAAACAGTTCATACACACAAAAAAAGAATTTAAAGAAAGATCACAACTGCCACCAATAAAAACAAAAACTGACCAAACAAGAACCTGTGATAGGCATTGTCACCCTATTGCTTGTTTCTCTGCTGTCACTATTGCTGGTACCAGATGACTCTTTGCTGGCTTGGCAATGCCAAATTGATCCCCATGTCTGTTCTCTCTGCACTTTATTCCAGGATGGGGAAGCTTTTTCCTCATTAGTTCGGGTGACAGAAGATGCATTCCCTAGAGAGTTGGTCATCTGATATGTACACTTCAAGGACTGTGTTCTTATTACACCTACTGTGTTTATCAGAAATGCATTAGCCAGCTCCATTGCTTGTCAACATCCTAGGCATTCCTCAAGCTAGAAGATCCCTTCCTTTTTCTTAGTCCAAATGGAGTCCTGCCTTTCCAGCAATGCATAAGGCAGTCTAAGCTGTCAGTGGTGTTGATTGAAATACACTGAAATTTTATACAAGAGATCATTTTGTGTCAATACCCACTTCTTCCAGTAACTTCTGTCTCCTTGTCAAGTAATTGTTAAGAAAATAGGTGGTTTTATTTTCTGGGAACAGGTTACTTTGGATCTCCAGAACACTAATGAGAAGTTTGGATGTTTCTTACGGTCTGCCTTAGATGTTCTCTCTCAAATCTTGGAACTTGCTACTCTTCAGGACATTGGAAAGGTATAAGACTTGTTTGTTTTTTCTTTTGTAGTTAACTTGTCCAATATCCATGGTCCTTACCGGGAGAAAGCACATACCACTGATTTCAAAATTGCTACTCTTCAAAGGAACAGTAGTCCTACAAGTGTTGTGCTTCCACAAAGTTGAGTAAAGTGCTAAAGCAGATTTTCCAGGTTAAATTGCTGCTGTTGAAAACTGGAATAATTTTTTACTTCTTAAATTTCATGTGGCGATCCTTCTTTCTAGCCAAATGGTTTGCCTTCAGTCATTCCCTGTATTCATATGTTTAAATATACAAAATGTCAGGAGACGTATTGCCCTCCTCCCTCTCCTGTGTCTTAATATTTTTTTGTCCTTAACTGTGGTGTTAGACATTGTAGTATTTTAAGATTAGGAGGAAAATGTTGAATTTTTATTTCTTTATGTAATTCCATTATTTCCCTTAAGTTAGTGTAGTTGTACTTAGTACAAAAACCTGTGCTACTGACCAATTTTCACTGTAATCTTTTATATAATGAAGAAAAATGCAGTTTAATGCACTTGTTTTTCTGATTTTTAGTGTGTAGAAGAAATTTTGGGATATCTAAAATCATGTTTCAACAGAGAACCAACAATGGCAACAGTGTGTGTACAGCAGGTAAGAAGGTATTTTTGTATGTGTTACTTGAAAGTTAATCCTGATGTCCTTTGGCTGTCAGTTGTATACTAAGACTAGCCATGCTTTTAAGGGAAGTGGTATGAGAAAACCTTGCGCAGGTGGAGCAAAAAGAGCATATTTTCTTCCATTTTCATGACTTCTGTAACTTGATACTATCTGAATAATATAGTTTTTTCTTGAACTGCTTCCAATTCACAGAACTATTTTAGCTAATGTTCAGAAAACAAGCTTGTTTCCTACCTTACTGGAAATGTTCTTTAGCCAGTTAACTGCATCAGAAAAACCTGGAAAAGCAAAAAACTGCCTTACTGATGGATATGCAGACTTCCAGTTAAATATTTATGTTCAAACCATCAGAGGTTGATTATGGTGAGAGGCAAGTCAAGGGTTTTTTCCCTGAAATGTTAACTTTTCTTCTTTTCCTTCCAATTTTCTTCTCTAGTTATTGAAAACATTGTTTGGGACAAATCTGGCTTCTCAGTACGATGGCTTGTCTTCAAACCCCAGCAAAGCTCAAGGCAAAGCTCAGCGCTTGGGTTCCTCCAGTCTGAGGCCGGGTCTCTACCACTACTGCTTCATGGCACCGTACACACACTTTACACAGGCCCTTGCTGATGCCAGCCTGAGGAACATGGTTCAGGCTGAGCAGGAGCACGATGCTTCAGGGTAACTTTCTTCCCTTATGTTATAATGTTAACGTGAACTTTAGTGTTTTTCATAAATGTGAGTATCATCGGGGTGCTGTGTAACTTGAAAAAATAGACTTAAGCAGAGTAACTTGTCTTGGTGAGGACATCCTGAATGCAATTATCACTAACATGTTTTCCAAAGCAAAGTTAAGTCATTAAAATGGATATCATTGGAGTTTTTTAAAAGCATTATAGTTTTAAATGCTTGTATTCAAAAGTATATAATTAATTTCTAAATACAGCAGATAGTCAATATGTTAAAGGAAAGGCAGAAGGATAACTATGCAAAGACTAGAAAATCTTTGTCTGATCAAAGTGTTTTGTAGGTTGTCTCTGCTCTTTGGATTTACTAAGATTCTTGAAGCAGTCAAGTAGGTTAAGAGAAATTGGCATTGGCAAAATAAAATGCATTTAAGGACAATATGTTTGTTATTTTTTTGTTTTTTAATGTGTGTGGGTTTTTTTGTATTTTTTTTGTAACAGATGGTTTGATGTGCTGCAGAAAGTTTCTACACAGCTGAAAACTAGCATTTCCAGTGCAGCAAAACATCGTGCTGATAAGGTACTTGTACCTGTGTTCTCCTGAAAGAGCTGTACCTTAGATTTAAAACATTTTTCCTCCTTTTAAAACTAATTTGGCTTTGAATCAGAGACCTGTTCAGATGTTAGATTACTTTAAAATCTCTCTATTACAGAATGCTATTCACAATCACATTCGTTTATTTGAACCCCTTGTCATAAAAGCATTGAAACAATACACAACAACAACGTCGGTACAGCTGCAGAGACAAGTTCTAGACTTGCTTGCTCAACTGGTTCAGCTGAGAGTTAACTACTGTCTTCTGGATTCAGATCAGGTTGGTACCTCACCACATTTGCAAATTGTCATACAGGGATCTCATACAGCAGGCTCAATGAACACTTGCAGCAAAAATACTTCCAACAGTCCATTCATTGTCTATAAATGAAAACAAAGACTTAAAGGAGGGTGAGACTCAATTCCCCCCTCCCCACAAATAGCTTCAGACTTCTGGGGTTTTTTCATGTAAATGACTTTCTGAGTTCTGTAACAACTATTTAAGAACTGCTCATGAGATTGACTTTAGGAATAAAAAGATGTAGACAATACAGTCGGTTTTGTTAAATAAAACTTCATTTACAAATGGAAATACCTTCTTCCTTACTGAGAGTATGGACTTCCTTATGACTGATAATGAGCATCATGGTTGACCACTATTGTTTGATGTTAATGGCAGTGAGGGGAGCTAGTGGCAAACACAGTAGCCTGTGTAGTTGTCCATACAAGCAGTGAATTTGTAACATAAAATTTAAGTGGTTTACTTAGACATGTTTATTTACTACAGTATTTTCAGGTTTATAAACTAGTGTGACTTGCAGTACTTAACTTTTCTGTAAGTTTACACAGAGATAATTCTTTTAAATGCATAAGTACTTTGGATTTTATCTTGGTTTAGATTTTTGGCTGATTCTTAACTTCTTGACTGTAATACCTCAAATAGTGTATTCCATGAGTGAAAGATGAAGTTATACATAAAAATACACAGACTGTAGGTAAAACGTGGCATAAGTTCATGCAAGCTGTAATAAGCTGTAACATCAACAGGATTCTCCATGTTCTGTAACTGCAGAGGGAACATTTCATAACGTAGTGCAAATGATTTTCAGTGCCTGTCTATAACTGTCAAAATGGTTTCAAATGGGAATTAATATCTCTGTTCTGATGCACACTTTATTCTCTCTCTAGGTGTTTATTGGATTTGTGCTAAAGCAGTTTGAATACATTGAAGTAGGACAGTTCAGGTATGAAATTAGCAAAGATCCTTTCAACAGTGAGGGTTTGCAACTGTCTTGTTCTGAAACAAGTAGTGATTACATTTGCTGGTTATTTCTGCCTTGTGAGAAAGGGAGAGTTCCCTTCTGGGCAATGTGCTTGTTTATTCTCTGGCTCCCGTGGTAACCCTTTCAGATGCTTTAGGTTCCATGTGACTGAAGAAGTCAGGAAGTAACATAGAAAATAATAATAATCTGAAACTCTGTTGTTCTGTTTCTCCATTTTGGTATTGTAAACCCATTCCTTTGGGACCCCCTGCCAAAGCTATGCTTTCAGAAATCAGCATTTCATTGCTAGATTCAATTGCTTAAGGGAGAGCTACTTCTTCCTGCTGTGGATTCAGAGTGAATCCATATGTCCTCTGGTCACCTGGTACGCATTGTATAGGACCTAATATATCATAAGCAAGCCATTGAAATTTTTATTGTCAGTTATTTCTGTTTTTTCTCACACTTGAGTTTTAATGAAGGGAGAAGTTGTTCTTTTGCTCTGTGGATCTTCTACAGGAGTAATCTAATATGCATTAGACAGTATATTATAATACTAGTAACTGTAATGGTCAAAGCTTGAAAGAAATCCCTGTGAAAAAAACCATAGTACAGAACAGGGCACAAAAATTACGGCAATATTGTATGAAACCAGAACAATACATTCTTCAAAAAAGCCCTGACTGTAAAAAGATGAGTTTTACTGGACAAAGCTGTGCAATTCAAACTTGACACTTCAATTTTTTGTTTTGTTTTCAGGGAGTCTGAAGCAATTATTCCTAATATCTTCTTTTTCCTGGTGTTGCTGTCTTATGAGCGATATCATTCCAAACAGATAATTGGAATTCCCAAAATCATTCAGCTGTGTGATGGTATCATGGCCAGTGGGAGGAAAGCTGTTACACATGGTAATTCTAAAGAAAAAATTATTATTAAAAAAAAGGAAAGAAAGAAAAAAGGCATCAACACTTATTAGTAATAGTTCAACAATAAAACCAGTGTTGACTACCAAACTATAGAAAACTGTTACTGAACTGAGTGTTCCAGAAGACACCAGCTTTTAAATTTTTGGCATGAAATACTTCTCACTTAATTCCTTCAGGAAGTTTCTCTAGTATATCATACTAACACTGCTGCCCCACATTTTGCATTGTTCATAATTACAACAAAGCTTTTATTTGAAACTGTATTCAGTAATAAGTTCACAACTTAGCAGTATGTTCAAGGCTTTGATTTTAATTTTTGGTCCACTTTCCTTTCCTTCTACTTTCAGCCTTTAAGTAGAAGCATCTGTCTCATACTTCCCAGTGATTCTGCTGAGAAATACTTTATAAAAATATCTTTTTTTAGCTCTGTGAGAATGGGCAAATGTGTCCATAATTTAAATTTTCTACAAGAAGTAAAATAATAGCCACTATTATGCATGATAAATATGGGATTTGTGGGTTTTTAGGTATGGGTAAAACCTTCAATGAACTAGAGCCCAGTTTACTTTTAGTAACTGAACTGTTAGTTCAAGAAATCACTGCTCAGGAGTGATTCTAAACATGCTAAAACAAATACATCTCATTTCAGCAATACCAGCTCTGCAGCCCATTGTTCATGATCTCTTTGTGTTAAGAGGAACAAATAAAGCTGATGCTGGAAAAGAGCTGGAAACCCAGAAGGAGGTTGTAGTGTCAATGCTGCTGAGACTTATCCAGTACCATCAGGTAGGAGAGGAGGATGAAGGGTCCCTCTTTGTGGTCTGTGAAAGGGTAACATTGCTGTGACTGCTAAAAGTGCTTCAGGCAATATTAATGGTTTTCTATACAAAACTGGAGTAGCTGGACTCTGTGTGGTATCTCTCCTTATAGAGAGAGTACGCAAAGATTTTTAAGGATTTGGGAAGGGTTCTGCACTACAAATCAGTATTTCAAGTCAAGTAACATATCTGTAGAATTTTGTAGTCAAGCCTAGAAAACAAAGCACTAAAAAGCTCCAGTTAGGATCATGATCTTGGCTGTGTTGCAGACAGAATAAACAGAAGGTTGGTGGAAGAGAAGAAACTTAAAAGAATGGGAGTAGAATGGAAAAGGAGACAAGTTTAAAATTAGTAAATTGCTGCATAGAGATGATTTAGGTATTGCTGTACAATAACAATATCTTGAATAACACTTACTTGAACAAGGTAATGACACTGGTAATTAGGTATTTGTTATGACTTACTACTTTGACCCAGACCTCATGGGTTTGGAAAACATGTTTCTGCTTTGTAGGAGTATAACAATGACTTTCTTCAATACACTTTGTTTTAAAGAAAAACATAAAAGTAATTTTAAGAGCAGTGACATGATCAACATGGGATCTTACTGCTTATTCAGGTGCTTAACAAACCTAATGTGCCTTCCTTTCATAATGTAAAAATGCAGTTCTAGTGTATGCTAATGTAAGCACTGTATTTTCTGAAAAAAGTCAGTACATCTTGTCAAAATAATTTGTTAGAACTGCGTGTTCAGATTGGGGTAATTTTGTGTATCCACATTTTCTTTTGAATTTGTAGTTTTATAATCATAAAATGACTAATATAACTATATGAAATGACACTCTGTAGACACATGATGTGAAATAGTGAATAACTTTGTGTTACATAAGGTACTGCAATTGCTGGCAGATCCCCTTCTGACACACTTAACCTATTAAAGACCACCCATGCACTGCTCTTCCCACACCATCCCATTTGTAGCTCTTATTCTGCACTGTTCTTCTGGTGCAATACGTATGACCCAACCCTGGGCTGTTCTGTTGTTCCCTGGCTGTGGCTGGGATGGTCTGCAGTGGTTTCCCTGGGCATTTGAGAGGTTCAAAGAGCTGCAGCCTTCAACTTCTTTCTGTTACAACTATAGCTGCCACCCATGGAGCTCCAGAGTTGTCACTCAGCCTGGAATTGCTCCTATCTCCTCTCATGAGAAAACCTTCTGGGAAGAAAGTCACCTGGGAATCTCCCTCTCCCTAATCTGAATGACCTGAATTTCCTTTACAAGTGCTCTAACTTGTTTTCTGAAATAGATTCTTCTGTCCCTCTTCCCAGTCCATATTAACATTCTTGCTTGCTGTGTCTCTTCTCTGCCTGTCCTTCATAGTGTGGTCTCTATAACCCTCAAACCCATAACACATTCAGCTACCAGAAGTGCTCCTTGCTTGGTGTGCTCCATTATGTTGTCTCTTAAAACTTTCATATGAAAGTGGCATATCTCAGGTGAATGAGCCCCATAAAAATGTCTGTTTTGTTTCCTTGACCAAATTTAAGCTTTATTGGAGCTGGAGTCAAGATAGAGTATACATACGGAAAATTGCTCTCTTTCTTCCTCCCCTTCTTGTTGAATAAGTGATGTGGTATTTAGATTTATGATTCTTTTTCCAGTTGTTTGAGTAGTCTTTTGACAAATACCATTTAAAAAGTACAAAACAAACATTTTTTTCCCTAGTTTATGAAAGTAACTGGAAAATTCTTTAAAGACCACCGCCACCACCAAAAACCTTGTAACAAGAACAGGCTTCTAACCTGAAAATGGGGTTTTAAAAATGACGTGCGATTTCTCATGTGGGTTTTTTTAGTCTTTTGTCTTTCTTGTAGATGGTTGAAATGAATGTTTTTCCAACTATGGTATTACTGGAATGTTTTCTATTAGTATGGGTGTTTACTTATATTCTTGTTGACTTTTCCTCAGGTGCTAGAAATGTTCATCTTGGTATTGCAACAGTGTCATAAAGAAAATGAAGACAAATGGAAGAGACTGTCTCGGCAAATAGCTGACATCATTCTCCCAATGCTTGCAAAACAACAGGTGGTTATATGATGGTTTTAAATCTATAAATACCTATAGTAATTGCTGTAATGTATGTATCAATAATGGCTTTGGATATTTGATTTTTATTTTTTCTTATATGAAGACAAATTTTCTTGAAATTTTGGTTGCCATATCTGGAAGAAACAATTACTGCAAGGTAAACTTAGGTCTTTGAAGTGGTGAAGTTCGTATTTAAATGCATGAAATATATGCAGTATGATCAAGACTGTCTCCAGAGGAAGCTCATTCTGTTTCTCTTGGATACATGATTATATCAGAACACTTATTAAATGGTGTGAAGATTGTCCCATATTTATAGAATGTCAAAATTCTTTTTTTGTGGCTACAGTGGGTCTAATTGCAGACCAGATTACTAAAAGCCCCATCCAACCTGACCTTGAACACTTCCAGGGATGGGACAGCCATACCTTCTCTGGGCAGCCTGTTCCAGTGCCCCACCATGCTCCCAGTAAAGAATTTCTTCCTAATATAAATCCACCCTCTTTCAGTGTAAAGCCATTTACACTGAAGCCCCTTGTCCTATCACTACCTGCCTGTGCACAAAGTCCCTCTCCAGCTCTCTTGTGGCCCCTTTAGGTACTGGAAGGTTCTGTAAGGTCTCCCTGGAGCTTCTGTTCTCCAGGCTGAACAACCCCAGCTCTCTCAGCCTCCATAGCAGAGGTGCTCCAGATGGCAGTTCCTCAATCCCATGAGGAGATCTCATGGCTGGAGAGAGTGGGCAGGATCAGACAACAGTTTTAGAGCAGAGCTAAAATGCTGGCAAAGTGAAATTGCGTTGTTTCGTGTGACTGCACATGATCATCTTCCAAATTATTTAAGCAGGATAGGGTCACCTAGATTTTTAGTCCAGTCCTTTGCTTTTTGGAGTTGATTGTTTTTTAATTTATCTACAAAAACGTTTAAGTAAGCTGTCCTGCCTCTGTTGCTTCAATACCACTGTAGCTGTTCACTTTTCTGATGATTAGATTTCTTTCCTCCTAGTTACCTGCTTAAGTTTAGTCGTGACCAGCATTGCTCTCTATAAATAAACCTGGTAGGATGTGCAGGGAGGAGAAAAGTCTTTAAATTTTATGACAAGTCAGTCTTCTGGTCTCATTCTCTGAATAAGGCCTATTTCTCCAAATGAAATATATGTGGTATGCACATTGGATATCATATGACAGATTTTTGTCCATGTTATCAAAATTCATGTCTAGGAAGGCCTGCAATGAAACTTCAATTGATCTTTCATAGCTTTTGGTTGCTCTGAATTTTGTACTGTAAAGAACACCTTTATTTACACATAGGTTGCTATAGAAATGTTTAAAACATGGAGTGTTAATTTTGTGTCAAAGTTATCTTTAGTGGATAATTACAAATTAGTTTTGTGTTTTTCTTTCACAGATGCATATAGACTCTCATGATGCTCTGGGAGTATTGAACACTTTGTTTGAAATTTTGGCTCCTTCATCCCTTCGCCCTGTGGATATGCTTTTAAGGAGTATGTTTGTTACTCCTAAAACAATGGTAAGCTACTGTTTTCAAAGAAGAGAGAATCTGGTATCTTTCCATGCAAAACAAAAGAGAATGTGTTTCACTTTAATAATTTGCTAAGTGGTGTTTAAATACCTGCAGCAGAGTTTGGGAACAAATTGGCTAGAACTAATGTGATTTACCAACTGGGAGCACTTGATACATGAACGTTCTGCTTATGAATTACTTTCCTTCATTTGTATTTTGAGGATCAGGAATGTAAAGGAAGGTACTGTTATAATGAAATAGAATGCAATTTAATAAATAAATCAAATTTTTCTTATACAAGAATTAGTACTGTTTCTATAGCTGAGAGATTGTTTAACAGTGAATATAAGCTTGACAGTTACCACAGGAATAGCATTTTTTAAGATCCGAACTCAAAATTTATTTCTGGTTTGCTCCATTCTCAAAAGGGTCTGATTTTTTACAAGTTAATGAAAATGTTAATTTTTAATACATTTCTGTGTTGTGTCATTTAACTTCAAAAGTATTCAATCTTCTGTATTTCTGTGTTTGTGTTAGGCATCAGTGAGCACTGTCCAGCTGTGGATTTCTGGAATTTTAGCTATCCTCAGAGTTCTGATTTCACAGTCAACAGAAGACATCGTTCTATCCCGTATACAAGAGCTTTCCTTCTCACCATATTTGATTTCATGTCAAGCAATCAACAGACTGAGATGTGGAGAAAATAACGTGTCCACACCAGAGGATCGCACTGAGGTCAAACAGGCAAAATACCCACCTGAAGAGACATTTTCCAGGTACATTGTGTTTTGAATAACTTGGGGAAAGGTAAAGAGTTCTGAGAAATCACAAATACTTTGGGCAGTGTTTAACGTGTGTAAAACTTTTGTCTGATGGGAATCAAATCTGTTAATTAGTTGATATGGGAAAAGTGTGTTGGAGGAAGGAATATTGAGATGGACAGAGAAGGAGAAGTTGAGCAGATTTTAGTAGGAAATTGGACTGTCCTGGTACCTCTTCTCAAGCCAAGTGAAGGACCTAATGGAGCTGTTAAAATGGGTGAAACCTGGGCTCACTAAATTCAGGTCCAGAAACTTCACTGCTTTCCTTCTTTTCTGTGTGGGGACTAAATGATGAAACATCCCTTTAAGTAGAAGCCCAGGTTCTGTGTTAAAAACTTGGCAGCAGTGAGATTCAAATCTATTGAGTTAGTCAAGCTCTTTTCCTATTTTTAAGGCCCAGCTTTGTCTAGTTAGCTTCTCATGTTGATGTTCTTGGAGAGTGACAAACTTCAGGCAAAAGAAGCGTGGAGAGATGGCAGTAGTATTATGTTGACATAGTGTTTGTTATTAAGGCATTATGTTTTAATGTGGTGGGAAGCATTTGAAATAGCTGTTTGTTTAAGAAAATAAGAACTTTTTACTCAAGTAGGGAACTTCAGATAGGAATAGAATGCTGTTTCATATCATTCAGCTCACTGTGAGGGTGATGGGTAGACAGAAGAGGGTCTTCTGGACACCCATCCTGTGACCTTATGTCCAACAGCAGTGATGTAAATAACAGAGTAATGGTTATGGCCAGGAGCAAGGATGGCTTTCCTCAAATGCCCTCTTTTGATGCTTCTTTTGACACCACACATTGTCCCAGCTGGAGGTTTGATAAAGAAGCTGTGTAGTAGAGTGTCGATAGATGAGGCTGTAAAGAGGTGAATTACTGTGACTGTGTTCAGCTGAGCTGTGGTGACTGTCTCTGTTTGTTTTTAGCTTGATTTAGCTCAATTGCTTTTAACAAATCACTATAAAGACACCACAGCATTCTGAATATTTGCTTTGTGAGTTGGGCCAGTGTATGAATGCTATTGTGACTGTAGCCGATGAGTAGATAATCTAGATTTAATAAGTAATTATTGAAGTGCTTGTGATCATACAGCATTGTATTTGTTTTAGCTTAACCTATTCTGTAGCATTTCATTTAGTATGTTATTTAGGATGAATGGACAAGAACTTCATATTTTATTTTTCAAACCACAGTTTCATAGTCTAACCTCATCTTGTTCTGAAAGATTGATAGTTTTCCTATTGAATGTATATGTGTTTCTTTCAAGATTCTTACTACAGCTGGTTGGCATTCTACTGGAAGATATTGTTACCAAGCAATTAAAAGTGGACATGAATGAGCAGCAACATACTTTCTACTGCCAGGAGCTGGGCACGCTGCTTATGTGCTTAATACATATCTTCAAATCAGGTAATACTTGAAATGTTGCCCATTTTATAGCATGCAGTGGCAGAGTGGTTTTTAAGTTCCAAGACAAGTCATAAATGCATTGAACTACTGAGAAGGAATATGTAAGTGCTGAAGATGTTCTGTCTTACTCCGTATAAAGAACTTACCAAACATAGTGCTCATGCATGCAGGGCACGTTTTGCACATTTCTTCTGTCTTTGTGGAACAAAATGTAAGTAGTGACTCTTCATCTCTCCTTTTAACTGTCCAAATTTTTTCAGTCCAAAAAACACAAAGCATTCCAAATTTGTGGCTGTATTTCTCATATTTTCTCTCAGTTTGGAGGTTGGTGGGTATGTTCAGGCTTAAAAGACTGAGTTACAGACCACTAGTTCAGACTCACGACAAGGAAGGTTCCTGGGTTTTGTCATAATTGATAAAAATATATAAAACAAACAACCCCCACCAACAAACCAAACAAAAATCAAACCACCCCAGAAAAACAGGAAAGCACTCTTCCAGCTAGCTGGTCTTGAGCTCCATTCTTCAGGTTTGGAAAATTTTGCTGTAGGTTTTTTCTGCTGAATACCCAATCTCTAGCCCTTTGGTAATTCCTTAGTCCTTAGCTTGATTCCTTAGTCTTATTTTCTGAATAGTGATACTGTATTCTCCTTCTTCTATTCTTTCTTTGCTATGACTGCCCTTTTTGCCTCCTGATTTTCAGCTTGCAGCTGACATGCAGCCTTGGCTTACTGTTAGTTGTCTGCAGTTTAAAAGGTCTTGGCACAAGTCCCCTGTTCTTCATAGGCTTCCTTGCAGATATGGGATAAGGAACTCTGCATTCTGTTGCCTTGGTCTGTAAAATAGGAGTCCTCCAAACCGAGGTTCTTGGTGCAAACACTCGAGGAGTGTGCGTGAAGAGGCACAAAATTAATCTTTGTTTCAGGTGTGCTTTAGGGCCCAGAACTCTGGAGATGGAGAGTGACAGTTCTCTTCCTGCGTGTCTGTTACAGTAATAATTTGTATACATTTTTATACTGTTTTATTATATAAAAAGATATTATATATATTTAATTAGATATTAATTTATGTTTAGGAGAAATATTTGAAACAAATATTGTAACAAATAACTTACGCCAGGGTGTTTTGGCATAAAGTGATGGAATGGTGTCAAGCCAGGAGCAATGAAATCAGAAAATAAAGCTGGTGATTGAAATCGGGGTAGTGGATTCTTCCACAGTGGGAGCTGGGGATAATTGAAAGGGAAGGCTCAGCTGGTTCTGCTGCTGTGACTGGCTTCCAGGCTGCACTGGGAGTCTTGCGAGGAATTATGTAGAAATTTTCATGCAAAATTAAAATTAAATATTAAAATACTCATGCAGGGCATTGGGATATGTGTATTGGATGATCTCTAGAAATTAATTTAATGTAAAACTACAAATAACTTCAGGTATATTATTACTACTAGTACCTGTATGGTGTAACAGAGTAAAAGAAAAGTTGTTCCAACACCTGGGCTGTATTTTCGTGTCATAACATATTTATTTAGGATGAGGAGTAATTAACTGCCTGAATTTGTAATACTTTTCTTTTGTTGAGTTAAAACCTCCATAATTATTTTCTCTAAGTTATGTTCTCCTAACTGTGGGTGTAGCTTATAGCAATTTGTGTCTGGAAACACAGGCTGTATTCTGTCATTTTTAACCACTGTTCTACTTGGATTTTGTCTTCTCACTCGTTGCAGTTTTTTCAAAATGTGAGCATTGCTGACTCCTGTGTTTCCAACTGTAGGAAGCTACTAGATTATAAGTGAACATTTTCAATGTACTCCTTTGAAGTTAGAAATAAAAGGCATGGACAGAGTAAAAAGATGAGCATGCAGCAGCTTTTATGACTGTAGGAAGTCGCTAGATGGTGTTGTTTCTGCAAATGCAGGGAGCTGGAATGGGGCTAGCACTGGTTTGCTAATAAGTGGAACCAGAGATTGGAGACTCAGTTACTTTTCCCATTCTTTGCTATTTACATTGTGTATTTATCAGTCCTGGGGGCAGCTTAAATTGGTCCACATGGCTGTGGAATTTACAGCTTTATTCTTCTGTATGTCTGGCAAGGAAAGCAAGTAACACTGCAGATTTCCTTCATTACTCTGCTTAGCTCTTGGTTTCTAACTGACTCTGAAGAAACCTTTTTTCCCCCCTGATCTTATCTTCTCATAGAAACTCAAAAAGTCCTATACCTTTAGACAACTTTCCTTGTTTTCCCACCCTTTTCATATTTCTTGTTTTCCCAACCTTTGTTTTGGCACACAAATACAGAATCAGCAAGTCAGAAAGCAAAATTCTGCTTTTTTGCTGAGTGTTCCATATGCAGGGTAGTGGCAGAAACAATTTTTGCACTTTAGAAATTGGATGAAAGAGGATAAATTTAATTTCAACTGAATGTATTTGGAAATCCATCCTCTGAATACTTTTAGGTGTCCTTCCTTAACATGCAGGGTAGTGGTTACCTCACGGTTCTTAAGTAGAACATCTGTGTTTTAATTTATAAACAAACGAACTAGTCCTGGTCCACAGGTGACAGTTTCAAGTTTAATGAAGGTTTTCATGCATCAGATTAATTAGAATTGTAATGGAACCTGTCTAAACATTATTTATTGAGTCTGAGAGCTGGTAATTTCTGGTTTACGCACTGCCCTTGGGCAAACTTCATCACTTGCCTTAAATTTATGAAACTGCTTAGGATTTACCTTTCTTGCAGGAATTCTACCCTGAATAATTTTAAAACTTCAAAATTCAGACTAGAGCTTTGTTACTCTAACATGGTTTTATTGTTTTCAGGGATGTTTAGAAGAATCACAGCTGCAGCCACCAGACTTTTTACAGGAGATGGATCTGATGGTAGTTTCTATACCCTTGAAAGTTTGAGCGACCTTGTTCAGTCCATGATTCCCACTCACCCTTCTTTAGTTCTCCTCTGGTGTCAAATCCTGCTTCTTGTCAATTTTACCAACTACAACTGGTGGTCAGAAGTGCATCAAACCCCAAAGTAAGTTTTGGTTTTGTTCCCTAGTAGTAGTAATGTGTTTCATATAATTATATTTGCTAAAATCGTATTAAAACAATCCAGCTGCTTTCTGCCAAGCCTGTCAGCCCATTGAATGGTGCTGCTTGGATTCTGAAATGCAGTTCTGCATTTGCTTTATGTGTGTACTTATTGACTGTTCTGATATTGATGTGACTTTCAAACTGAGGAAATGTATCCTGCACTCAGTTGTTCCTCAAAAGAACTGCCAGCTAATCTCTCCACTTCTAAGGCAAGAAAATTTCCTCTGTGTACCACTTTTTATTAAAACTATGGAAATAACTACAGCAAAATATTCAGTGTTTCATGTTTGTATGGAGACCTCATATTTCACCTTCTAGGAAATAACCAGCCAGTGGAGATGATGGACACTGTTGTGTTTGTGACAGTACAATCTGATCAGTATAACTATAACTGTAGCTATGGGATTATCTGTTCTCAGTGGGTCTATTGCTAAATGCTGTCAAAACATGGTATTAGCACCATGCTGGTTCATGAGCATCGAGCACTGTGATAACCTCACTTAACACTGGTGGTCTGAAATTTGGAGATTTGTTCTAAAATGAGTGTTCTCTTGGTCTGAAGTTAGTTTATCCCACCTGTCAGGCATTGGAATGATTTGTCCTCAGTGGATAAGGAAGGGACCTCCTGTGAGGGTGGTTATCCCTCTGTGTTAACTGTAGAGGGAGGTGAACAAATGACTTCAGAGATGTTTCTGGTGCTTGTGCAGTGAGTGTTGGGGCAGACTCGTCTCTTCAGCTCTACAACTGAAGTGCATTAATACTTTCTCAAATGTGAGATTCTTGCTTTGGTTCAACTTTATGAATTGAAAATATATTATTTTAATTTGTGGAAACATGGAATTACCAGGATTACGAGCAAAGCAAGGCAACTACTCAGGCATTGGAACAGGCTGCCTAGGGAAGTGGTGGAATCACCATCCCTGGAGGGTGTGTGCATGTGGCACGTCAGCATGTGGCTTAGTGGTGAGCCAGGGTGTGGTGCTAGGTTAAAAGTTGGATTTGATGATCTTACAGGCAACCTTGATGATTCTATGAACTAAAATAGCAGTAATTTTTTTTTTATTTACCAGTATCATCTTTTTTTTTCTGGGTTGGGCAGCACTTTTAATCAGACACTAGACTAAGAGCTCAAGAACACTGGTTTGTTTTGAGAAGAAAATATAGTAGGTTCTGTTATCCTACCAGAGATAGAACAGCCCATGTTTTTCTTTTAAATAACTCATTTGGTTCTTTAGACTGTCTGAAGAAGTAATAAGCGATACTGCAATTGTTAAAAAATAAAGACCTGATAGAAAGCAAAGTTTCTACTTCAAGGAAGTGTAATGTTCAAATGAAGTTTATAGGGACATAAGTGTGATGTAAGGACATTGGTAGGATGCTCCAAGCGCTTCGGTTGTTCATGTTTCAATAGCCATACTAGGAAAATAGTAACAAAATATAATACACTTTTTGCAGGCGACACAGCCTTTCTACTACTAAATTGCTTAGCCCTCATGTATCTGGAGACAGTGATGAATCAGATTTGGAATCTAAGCGTGGCATGTGCAATCGTGAGATAGTGAGAAGAGGAGCACTCATTCTCTTCTGTGACTACGTTGTAAGTTTTGAATTATGACTTTTATAACTACAGTTTTGAGTTATTTTATGATGCTGACAGTCATTTATTACTGATATGTGTTAACTGAAAAGTGAAGTATTAAGTGAAAAATGAAGACTTGTGAAACTTGTAATTTTGTTTTCAGGTGGTGCTTCTGTAAGCTTAGATATGACCTCATTTGGCATTTTTTCTATTCTGAACTGAGAGTTCTCTTGGCTTTTAAAAGTTACCTGGTGGGCAATAGAATTACCTTCTGGGAGGAATTACCTTACTTGGGAGGTGCTTGGAGCACACGGTGAAGTTCTAGACTTCCCAACATCAGTAGCAGTGCACAGTGTCCAGGAGACAACAAATTTCTGTCTCTACACCTTAAGAAGAGAGGTTTTACATGAACATTTAAACTTCATTTTGGTTTTCCAGTGAGAGCAATTTCTGTGGCTTTGGCCTCTTGCTACCTCAGTATTAGAGTTTTAGTTCATTGGGAACTTTTTAAGTGAATCTTCAGTAGTATCTAGTATTGCACTTGGGTTTGCACCTCAGATCAGTTTTGAGGCAAGCAAACTGCATTCTTTTCAGATTCAACTGAACAAAAAGCTGTGTTTAGGAAGCACTTCAAATACTAATGCACATTCAGTTACAGGAGTCAGACTAGAGGTAGTCCAAGGTAAAATCCTCCAAAGCCTCTTTACTGGGGAGGTACAACCTCTCAGCATTGTCTGGTTAACTCTGCAGATATTTTTGTGTTGCATTCCACTGCCTGTCGATATTCACAAGCTTCTAGAGGTTTGACATTAATTATTGACAGATCTCTTTGGATTTGCTTTCCAGAAATTCTTGATTTTGTGTTAAAGGCCAGTAGTAATGAGAAATCTTTAAGAAGCCTAAATGAAAATCACATTTTACAAGACAGCTCTGTGTGCTTATTTATTTGAAACAGCATTTCATTAAAAGCAGCATCTTTGAATCAACCTTCTCAATTTACTTGTTCCTAACCTGTTTTTTAGTGTTTTTAGAAAAATAAGTTGCATGTTCATGGTAAATACCTTAATTTCCAACAAGATCAAAACATTTGGAAAATTTGTCGTGTAAAAATAATGATGGTGGTATTAAGATATAGACACTCTATGCCATTATTTCAAAGTAGCTACTAGAGTTATATATGAGAAGCTTCATGTTGTGTCACATTTAGTAATTAAAATCTTAACATTGGTGTTAGTACAATCAGATTTTAATTTTTTCCCTTCAGTGTCAAAACCTACATGATTCAGAACACCTGACCTGGCTTATTGTGAATCATGTTCAAGACTTGATTAATCTGTCCCATGAGCCTCCAGTACAAGACTTTATCAGTGCTGTTCACAGGAATTCAGCAGCCAGTGGTCTCTTCATCCAGGCCATTCAGTCACGGTGTGAGAATCTTACAGCTGTAAGTTTAACTTTTTGACTTCTTGTAAAGAATAAAGTCACTTCATTTCAGCATAAGTTTAACTGATAAGTATGCAAAGTTTGACATTTCTGGGTCATTTATCAACTTGAAATTTTATTTTTAAAGTCACTTACTTAAAAATGCAAACAGTGAACCTTATATTAGCAACTTCAGTATTAGATGTGTTCCACTCCGTCAAATGTATGAATTCAAGTGGAGATGGTTAAGCTGCTTTTCTTCCTTTATGGGTATTATCCCACATAATCAATATCTGAAGGATAAATTAAAGCTGGAACTTTCAACTTTGATTTCAGTGCCTTGGTAGTATAAATAGCAAACTAGTAACTGCAGAGGCAGGAGTAGGAACCAGTCCATCTTCATAGGCCCTGGCAATATGAAAATTACTTGTGAGCTCATGCCTTCCCCATTGATCTATTCTGAAAGTTGTAGCAACTTGGTGAGGGAAAATCACCGAGAAATTCAGGATATTATTTCTGTTGATTATTTTAGTTTTCAAATTAAAAGGAGTGGATGATGTTTTATAGGGATGTAAGGTTGTATGCATATCTCTTAATCATGGGAAATGTCATTTGCTGGACTTCCTCTAGAGATAATGGTGGGAGATGCCACCTGCACCCTGGGTAGCTTCAGTGCTGTTTCCTGTCTCTTTGCATTGTCTCTGTGCAAATCTAGGGCAGCTTTAAAGTTACGTGAGATTAATCTGGGCTTCAGTAGCTGAGAATCAGCAGAATGAACTAAACTTCATATGTTTTAATGGAAGATGTAGTCACTGTGTGAAATGCTTGGTGATTATCAGGAAAGACAGTAAAACTAAAATAGCTGATATTAACAGACTGCTCTAAACCAAGATTGGTTTCATGAGTCAAACCGGTGTGTCTTTGTGTTTCTCCTTTTAGAATACTAGTGCTGAATCGGTGCTCATATTAAAAAAAACAAAAGAAATTGAAAAAATATTTGTACACCCTTTTAATCCTGAGTTGCTACTGCTGTTTCTAAACATATGCTCAGAAAATCCCCAATGATTGTCTGGATTTCTATACTGTCACTTGTCTTGACTATGCACATGTTCCTTCCTTCTTCCAGAAAGAGTTGAAGCTTCTCAGTGTGTTCAAAGCTGTTTGCAATTCCACTTAAATCTGTAGCTTTTTTCCCCTAAAAGTTTCGTTCACTATGTTTTGCTTACTCTTGTAAGAGTAAGCTTTTACAGTTACACATTAAACTACTTAGTGTTCATACTAATTAAATAACCCAGTAACTCATTCACATGGAGATGATTATATTGATCAGGTAATTGTCCACTATAGTTTGTTCTAAATGCCTTTCCCTTTAGCTTTAAGATCTTTATATTCCAAATTGATTATAATGTTTTGTCTGTTTCGTGCTGTTTGAACATCTAGCCCACAACTCTGAAGAAGACCTTGCAGTGCTTGGAGGGAATCCACCTGAGCCAGTCCGGGGCTGTGCTGACCCTGTACGTGGACAAGCTGCTGTGCACTCCCTTCCGAGTGCTGGCTCGCATGGTGGACACGCTGGCCTGCCGCCGCGTGGAAATGCTGCTGGCAGCAACTCTGCAGGTACAGATCCGTCCGTGCCTCTGAATCACATTGGGTAGTGCCAGCAGCGTCATCAAGAGCAATGATTTCAAGTACATCCAAATATGATTAAGTGATTTCGTTTGATGAATTTTTTTATTTGATATATAGATATGTGAATGTTTACTTTATTTCATTTTATCTGCCTGTAACTTTGTTAATCCGGTAAAAGTATTCTTGGGGATTTTACATTATTTTTGTCCTGTAAAATTCTTGTGGTTCTTTCGTATAGAACAGCATTGCTCAGTTACCAGTTGAAGAACTGGATAGAATTCAGGAGTACCTTCAAAACAGTGGATTAGCAGCAAGGTAAATAATACCAATAATACCATTAAAATGTCAAACTAAGTAATGTTCTAATACAAATTGTGTTAACTCTGTTTTCCTATATTTTGGCTTTTTTCCTAGAGGTCAGATAATGGGTCTTTTTTGGAGGTAAACCAGGAGTAAAGCCTCTCATAAGATGCTGGCATGTTCTGGCACAAGGGGCAGTTGTGTTGGCTGTGTTGAATTTGCAGTAAGAACTACTTAAGAACTAAAGCAAGCTCTAGAGGGTTGCATCAAATTCTCTTTCCTGCATCCCACTCAGTATTTAACTTTTGAGAGACAGCAGCTGCAAATTAATTTCTTTACAAAATTTATGTTACTAAAGCCAACTTTTATTTTCCTCAAACTTGCAAAATATTGTCAGTTCAAGCTAAGTGGGCTTGGGGTTTTTTTAGTTCGGTTTTTTTTTTCTCCCAGACAACTGTGTTAAAAGTTTTAACTGTTTAATCTCCTGGCTGTTTAAACTGCTGGTATAAAAAGGGAAAAATAACTCATTTTTTGAAAAACTTTTATTTGATGTGGGAAAGATCCTTATTTATTCCTCTTGTCATTGCTGTTTGAGGTTAATACTTGTTGACTGAAATAAGAAATAAGCAGGGGAAGGAACCTAAAATCTGAGACTGCAGTAGATCAATAGTAATGTGCCTATGTAGGTAATGTTACGTTTAAATTTTTAAAAACTCAAAAAATTACTTTGTAGAAGTTCTTGATAGCAGTAGTGGAATTTAAAAAAATCCCAACCAAACAAAACAACCAGTTAAAAAAAAAAAACCTCTTGATGCTGATGTAAATCCAGAAACTGGAGTTCTTAGTATAGTAAGGGATAATTTTTTAAAAAGAGAAGTATAGTTTTAGTGGATTCTTCAATAATATCTATTAGAATGGGGTTTTTTTGCAATCAGATAATCTGTACACTAACTTTGATTCTTCTTACTTATTAAAAGATTTGCTGCATAAAGAAAGCTGAACAACTTGTGTTTTATGCTTAAGTATATCACAAATTTTAACACTAAATTAAATTTAAATCTTTATTTGTTGGTGGTACTGAGTTAATTAATTTTGGCCACTGATACCTGGAGCAACTTTGCATCATATGACTGCATATAACCAACAAAAAACTGAAGACCCTACTGCTTTTCTGTCCTGGGATTAGAGTTGAGTCACTGGATGTCTTTCTATTTTTAAATTATTTACAAAACTAAGATAGCCCTCTGCTGATGTGTTCTTCCGTTTTCAGACACCAAAGACTTTACTCGCTCTTGGATAGGTTTCGTCTTATGGTAGCACCAGACACAACCAGTCCTTCACCTCTGGTTACCTCACACCCACTAGATGGAGAAGACCAACCAGCTTTAGAGAATGTAATCCTAGACAAAGTAAGATTATGTTTAGAAAGAGTCACTAAAAGTGCCTTGGCTATAAACAAGCTTTTCTCATTACAAAATATTTCAATGCAGCTTATTTTTACTATGCTGTTAACGTTCTCAGGATTGTCAGTGTATCTCAAATATAGATCAGTGATTAATTTCGTATGTGTTGGCTGACTGTTGAACTTGGGATGGATAATTAACACATGCATAGATGTTTGTTATATTGACAGTGCTGTGAAAAATTTACCAAGTTTGGTTTCTTTGCTCAACTTTAATGGAAAGATTTTTATATGGTTCAATAGAGACAGATAAATAATCTTGTTTTCTTGATGTGTTTACTACAGTTATTAGTTTTATTCATTTGCTGAAAGTTTTTGGCTGTCTCTTGGAAATTAAAAATTGCTTGTCCAGTCCTCCCTTCTCAGCTTTAAATTACTTTCAGAGAACAGTCAAGAATACTGAACTGTTTCTCTTTCATGGACTTTGATGTGATTATTTCCAAGTGGAGTGGAAGGCTGAGAGCAAGTCTTGGGGCCTTCTGTGTCTTCCTATTTTCTAGTTTGTCCCTTGGCACAGATAATTTCTCCTTTTCATCCCTCCATGTTCTACAGTGATGCACAGTAATAGGAAACTTATGTAACTGAGATGGCAAAAATTACTTGATTAGCTGACAGTTTGGATAAGTCTGAGCAGCCATTGGCTGTGGGGAAATGCTGAGAGCTACCTGGACAGGAGGAGACAATGCTGTGCCCAGAAACCATTTACCCATAGCTTTATGTCTTCAAATTACCCCCAAAATCTCCTTTGTCTCTCATTGTAAATTCTAAACAAGAGAAGTAGTTTTTGAATACTTCCCCCACAGCTTCTGCATAGTCCATAGAATCATAGAATATCTTAAGCTGGAAGGGACTCATAAGGATCAATGAGTTCAAATCCCTGCTTCTCACAGGGCTACCTAAAAATAAATCCTATGACTAAGAGCATTGTCTAGATGCTCCTTGAACTCTGACAGGTTTAGTTGTGTTCTAATTAGTGCCAGCAAATTTATTTGAATATGAATCCTTGGTTATAGTATTCTTTTTTTGGTTATTACTGTTATATTTGTGTGACTACTGAGTATTCCATGCTTTTTTTCTAGATAGTCTGCTCAGCTTTATGTTCCTAATACAAGTACCTGCACTATATATTAAGATTAATTTTTCCTCATTTCCTGTCCAAACGTTATGGAAATAGACAACTTGTCAGTGAACATCTATTGGTCTAGTTTAAGATGTTCCATTTCCATTTACCAGTTGTTTGTTTTGCTTTGCTTCTTAGTGTGAGGGGGTTTTTTTTATATTAGTGTAGCCTGTGGATGTCTTAGACATTCAATGCCAACGAGCAGTTCTCCCAGTGCCCCCCATATACTGTGTTGTTTTCTGAAAACAAGTATGTAATAAATTTCCTTTTTTGATTATTAAAGGACTGGTATGTGTCACTAGTGAGGTCACAGTGTTACATCAAGTCTGACTCATCACTGCTAGAAGGAGCAGAGCTGGTAAATAGGATTCCTCAGCCTGACCTGAACTCCTTCATGACCAGCAAGGTAACTTCTTTGTCAGAGGAAGAGGATGTAATTAGTTCAAGTGTTCCTGTTGGTAGTATTAATAGATTACGTTCTGAAGTGTTTACATTCTTAAATGTAAACACTTCAAATTTATATAATACTGATAATATATACTGATAATACTAAATCCCTTAATTTTAGAAACTAAAGTAGTAGATATTTGTGTAAAACAGTGGATATCTGTGTCTAGCAATGTTGCTAATAATAAATTTCTAGTAGTACAGGTTGAGTAGATAGAGTGGAAGCAAAGGTTTACTTATGTATTGCAGTCAGAATAATCCAATTTTACCATTTTACATAATCTTGTTTTGCCATACAGTCTCTTCCAAGGCCAGCTGTTTCTATAACGTCTTCAATATCTGTGCTAGTTGACTTGCAGTAAGCCAGTAACAGGCCACAGACAGTAAATCTGGCATAAAGGACAGCTTGTATCTAAGAAATGTCTGTTGTTCAAATTCTCACCATGATATTTGCTGCTGGTATGAAGAAGTACTAGTGGGGAAGCTGTTTTTAAAAATTTATTTGATTTGTTTGTTTGAAAACTTATTATTTGAAGATTCCTTCTATATGTGTCATCCTTAAACTTTATTCACATGTTGTCCTGAAAATTTGGAATAAGCATATTGACTTTTCTTTCCAGTATGATACTGGTTGGAATTTAAATGTGGAGCTAATGTGGGCTTAACCATATTGTTACACCACAGTAGAGAAGAGTTGCTAATAATAAGTTAGTTAATCAATAAACTGTAAACTTAGCATCACATTAGTATGTTAGAATAATGCCACCAATTCTTAGTTTCACTTTAAAAGCAAATTCTTTTTATTTACTATTTGATTTCAGGAATTCAACCTAAGCCTGTTAGCACCTTGTTTAAGCCTCGGCATGAATGAGCTCTCAAGGGACCAGAAGAGCAGCCTCTTTGAAACAGCTCGGAGGGTAACTCTGGATCATGTGTCTTCTGCTGTACAAAACCTTCCAGCCAACCACCAGGTTTTTCAGCCACTATTGCCAACTGAGCCATCAGCCTACTGGAAAAAACTAAGCGATATCTTTGGTAATAGAAATAATGATCTTTTAAAGTTTATTCTCTCCTCTGCAAAGATACTTTACAGATGTCTTGTGAATACATGAACTTACTTATTTAAAAAAAATCAAGATACCTGGCATAAAAGTGCTTATGAAATAGTTCTGAAAAACATTTATTGAAGGGGAAAAAATTCAAACTGCTAGATTTCATCCAGTCTTATTTTATAGGAGATGAGGTGATGTATCAGTCTATGATGACACTTTGTCGTGCACTGGCTCAGTATTTGTTGTTACTCTCAAAACTACCAGCTGGTCTCCGTGTTCCTCCTGACAAAGAGGATGATATCCTGAAATTCGTAGTGATGTCAGTAGAGGTAAGAAACTATACCGTAATTAAAGATGTGATGAAATGTTGGGAGAGGGAACAGCTCTATCTTAAACTGATCACCACTGAGTAATTTTTGATCGGGGCAATTATTTTGTCTTAACTGTAGAAATTTCTTCAGTGGTTTTTGTGTTTGACCTGTGCTAGTAAATCAGATTTGGGTTGTGGGACGAGGACAGTTTTATACAAGGAGAGGTTGATTGACTGATGGAATAATGCTGGCATTTGGGAGATCAATACTATTTGCTACTAAAACTTTACATTTTGCTGAGTTAAAAAAAAGTCGCCCTTGGTTAGAAGTTGTTCTGTTGTGAGAATTTGCTATTAATGGGAAACTTTTCTTTTTGTACAGGCACTATCATGGCATTTAGTGCATGACCAGATTCCATTAAGTGTAGATCTTCAAGCTGGTCTGGATTGTTGCTGTCTGACACTACAGCAGCCTAGTCTCTGGAATTTGCTGTCTTCTGCAGCTCATGTGACATATGCTTGCTCCTTAATTAACTGCATTAGATTTATCATAGAAGCAGGTGAGTGCAGTTTGAACAGCTTGGAGAAAAATTTTGTTAATAGGTTGC
>QWTY01006768.1:0-10110 GCA_008033365.1 Pseudorectes ferrugineus
CTGTATAGAAATGTTTGCCTGCATTACTGAATTATGTGGGAGCCTTAGGGACCAAAGTACAACAGATTGAGCTACTCAGCTCTCTTCAGATGCCTTTGTACTATATTTCATTTGCAGCCTCCTCTATTATTATCTCCTCTAGCAGTGGAACCAAGGGCTATAGGACTATAAGTACACTTGATTTCAAAGATGGGACTTAGCTTTGTCACCAGTGTGTCTGCATTTATTTCTTGTCCACATAGTATTACTCCTTTTTAGCAGATGTTGTCATGAATAGGGGTTTTCCAGAGAGTTTGCCATTTGGTTAACTTGCAAGCAAATATATTTATATCTAGTTGTAGCAGTTTCTTCTATTTGGGTTCTTGTATGTTGTGTTAACTATGATGTCCAGAAATATTACATAATGTTTTAATATTTCACATCCTTCTACTTCAAATTACTTTTATTGTAGACTTAAAGCCAATTGAAAGCTGGGTATTTTGTCACTGAAAATTGATTAATTGATAAACATTTTGTATTTAATGCAATCTCTTTCCTCCTGTTCATGTTTGACCTATTTTTCTCAGTTCAGTTTTGGCAAGAACTTTCCTTCAAACCTTCCTTTTAAGCACCCGCATTTAACTCTCTTTCTACTCTGACCTCCTCCTGGTGACTAACTCTGGAGTTTCTCCAGGCATTTGAAATTTTTTGTGTTGTTCAGAGATAACACGTTTAGCACTTGTATCTAGTGCCACATAACACAGAGGTTCAGTGCGTCCTAATGGCTTGATTAGGAATTTAGTTGGTCATCCCATGATCTCCGTTACGGATGTGAATTGCTTTTTGCATTATCGAGTCAATAGAGTTAGGTCATTGCTGCTTTTTTATCTAACTCAGTATGAGGTTTCTTTCATGCTGCTAGATACAGTTTGTTATAAATTCTAGGGTCATTCACAAGCAGATTCTTCCAGAAGTTTTCAATATATTCCGCAATACACCATAGTCATTTAGCACTGCAAAAGGAAATGCTGTAAATAGGAAGGTTTAGGATGGAGGAAGAGAAGTAATTACATTAGTTTTCATAAGTTGGTTTTTTCTTTTCTTGAAGTGAAAAATGCTCATTCTTGGGCTTGTTGAAACACAAATACTCTGAAGGCATTTTCCCCCTTAATTTAAATAGGCTTTCACCCTGTTATTAATTAGAGAGTCTGCTTGCTATTAATACAGTCTCCATTAAAAGACAGGTACAAAAAATTTCCTATATTAAATCTGGAAAAATGGTCTTTCATTATTTCCTTGTAAATAAAAATGAAAAGGCTGTGGTTTCAATAATTAGGCAGCAGTGGTTACTTCAGAAATCTCAATTCTTCTTGATAAAATGTGAAGTTCTTTGTGACATTTTTATCTAAAGAACATATGGATGTGCACTGCTGAGGTGAAAGAATGCAGCCTGATTTAAAATGCACTTTGACTACACAACATATACAGGCATTCAAATATGTACATGTATTGGCACATTAACACCAAGCATGCAGCCTGCTCCACTGAACAGTAAAGTTTGTAAGTCATAGCTGCTGAATGTTGAATATGGAAATAACTGGAATTAACTCATGCAGTGAAACTGTAGTAATGCAGACTAGGCATTACAGCCCTGGCATAAATCTGTTGAAGTGGTGAGACAGCTCAAAAAATGAGGATAAATTGCTTCTGCTTTGCAGTGCACTGTTTCACTGTTGTCTTGTATGTCTCTGCCCATTGCTTCTTTCTCTGAATTGATGTTTTAGTGCTTCTGATTAGTGCTGCAGTCATACTTTAGAGACTAAAATCTCCATTTGATGCTTGAGATAAATACTTCAAAAAGTGCAATAGGGCACACTTTCCCACGGCGCAAGGTTTCTCAGCAGAGCTGACCTCAGATGCTGTGGTGATGCAGCCCAACTCTGCTGGAGAAAGAGGTTCAGCCCTTCTGTGTGTTCCTCTATCTGCTTACCTTAATAAAACTCACCCAAAAAATGGCTAAATGGTATCAAATGTAACTGTGGTTGTTTCTGCTGTAGTGATCAATACAGTGAATCATGTTGTTGGCCAGCTTCCTTTTGGATTAAAATAATGAAAAACCTTTGACAGCAAAACTACATTTTTAAGGAGAAAACTCTTAAGAGTCATTTATGGATAGGATCATCCACAGCTAATCATCATTATCTCTGAAACACATAACACAAACATGGACCTAGATAGCTCCAAGGCTTATATTTCTGTGTTCCCTGCATTTCTAACAAATTCTCTTTGGTTGCAGGCAGTGGAGTGGCAATGTGATGAAGCTACTAAAAGAGCCTGTTACAGTAAAGGCAAATCAAAGGTAAGCATGAGACAGCTGTTCTGCTTTAATAAAAACTTTATGTTAATAGCAGATGTAATTCAGTGTGTAAATCTCTACCTTATGCATTTTTACTGTCTCCCTTTCTGAAGAGAGATGTAGGAAAGGAGTCTGACACTGATGTGTAAGCAAAGAAATAAAGAAGATCATAGGGAGCATGGGGTGAGAGATACAGTCACATGATTCTTGTCCGAAATGACCATGAACTTTAGCTTCTATGAATTTACCGTTTTGACACCAAGGTTAAACATGGCATGTCATATGTAGTGAACTGTATTCTCACTTCATTTTCTGTGCTGTAAATCCTGAATAACTGTGTAATTACTCTGTAAAATTCTCAATTTATATCCCTGTGTTTAAGATGCAATTTTACTAACTTTTTTATTTCCTATCTACTGGTGCTATGAAGAAAATAATATTGAATTCACTAACTTCTTAGAAATTGAACTTGATATATTTTTTGTATTTAAAACCAATTCTTTATCTGGCCCACTGCAATTTCTATTATTCAGTACAGGTAAATGTAATGCTAAGATGGAACCTGCGGCTGTCCCAGTGTGAAGCTAGTTATCAAATTAATTATAAAAGCAATTAGAATTGCATGCAATCTATGTTTTTAATTATTATACTGTTTAATGGTTAAAGTTAATTCAGTTAAAACATAAAGGGAGAACACATCAAGAGTGATAAGTGCAAAAGAGCACACTTGCTTTTATTCGGTAGAATGTGTTGCATACATTTTTGTTGTGCAAAACTCAAAAAACTCCAAGCTTCAAAAACATGTTCTGAAAGCTCAGTCATCTAGTAGAGGAGGAATCTCTTCTGCATGGTTATCTAATCACTGACTTTTTAACTTCTCCCATTAAACAGTTAATTTCCAGCTCCTTTTTTACTGAATGCTGGAAAATAAAATTGCAGTGTATGATTGTACATTCTAGATTAAAGAGGAAGAATGGCTTCACTTCAGATGCAGGGCCATGTTATACTGTGAGGTATAGAAAAGAAATGACTTTTGGAACCTCATATTTTAAGCAAATGTTATTTCTCCCTAGAAAATGTATGCTTCAATATGTCATATATCCCTCAAGCCTTTACCCTTAGCTTTCAGATGATAATACTTGGAAGTAAGGGAATATGCTCAAGGGTCAATAGAATATGTCACAATGCACTGATCAAGGGGCATATACAGTAGAAACTATCCTGGTAGGAATGCTATGTGTAACTAAACATATATGCTTTTGTTTTAAAGTGATTTTCCAAGTTTAAAGCTGTGAGAATAACATTCAACTTGTCTGAAAGTCATAGTGCAGTGACTGTGATCTAACATGATGGGTGGAAGTAATTGTAAATTCGAGGCTATAGTAGTGTACTTTTGAATAATATGTTGACAACACTGTTACCACACGTTTGATTCAACAGTGTAAAGCATCTGCTGCTATTAAATAATTTAGTTAGGAAAAATACGCAACACTGGTGACACACTTTTAAGAATGGACCTTTGTGTAGTTTTTTATTCATGCAAAGTTTCATTTTTGCTCATCGCACCCTTTTGAAGAAGATGATGATTGGAGGTTAAGCTGTCACTGTAAAATAGTATATATGCTATTAAAATAATGACTTCTGGGATTGTTTCTTAGTATTGCTATTATTTGGCTAAAGATTTCATTTGTACCCATAGCCATGTTCCTCATTCACAATCTAGAAGAGGAGTATAGTCCTGATGCTTCATTACATTCAAAAGTAATCCTGGGAGTAAATACTTTTCTTATTGTTACCATTCGGGGGTTTTTTTTGGTGTGCAAACTTTGTGGCCTGAAAGCTTCATGTGGGAGTTGCTGGAGAATGCAGATATTGTCTGAGGAAGCCTAACCAACTGGAACAACTGTCTTTTTGAACTTTTCATGCCTCTTTTGTTTTCACTGATGTGGCCAAGGTTAAAATCAAAGGATAAATTTATGACCAGAGAAAGGATAGCCAAGTGATGTTTGTCTTTTGTTGCCCTATTTCCAAGACTAAACCAAGGTGACTATACTTTCTGTAGAAGGAGATGCATGCAGAGCCTTCCCTTGGAAAAACTGGGAAGTATTAGATCGGAAAGAATTCACTCCAGTGTTACAGTGACTTGTCCGTCTTCAGAGGAAATCTCTTGGCAAACACAATTTCAGTTACTGTTATCAGAAAAACTTGCTTGCTTGCCTGTTGTATAAATAGATCCAGCCCAAATTGCGGAGTTGCTGGGGGTTGCATTTCTGTGACATTTCTCAGGTGAATTCAGATTTCAGGGCAGGCACATTTAACTGTAGGAAGAGACAGGAAAGACTGGAGTCAAAATATGTAAGGCCAGCCCAGACTGTGGCAAAGGAGAGATGAGGATTGCAGGGATGGCTGTGGGTAGGTTATTCATTCAGATTTTGGTTTCTCTTGAAGCTCTGCTGGCCACAGAGCAGCATGAGGGCAGTGAGTTCAGGTGGCAAAACCTGAACTCATTGCCTGAAAGTCACTTTACTAATGGAGTGAATGCCCTGAAACCAGAAGGTGGCTTTGAACCCTGAAGCAACTCAGGTAGTTTTGAGATAATGGTCAGTGAAACACAACTCTTTTTTTGTTCTTGAGAAAGAAGCTGCACGGAATTTTTGCCTGTAGCTGTTCTCAGTTGTTCTGAGGTTTATGCTTTAGAAGCCAACCAGGGCAAAGAGCTGAAGGGGAAAATATATAGGGACATCTGTCACATTTGACAGTGTAATGCGCACTTGACTTTTGAAGGCTGATGTTTGTTACTCAGACTTCAGACATTTATCCACCAATTTAAGCTGTTGCCTAAAATAGCTAGTGGCTCCAAGAGCGAGCCACACAAAATTATGTCCTTGTGGCCAGCATGCATTAGCATGTAGAAGTCTAAAACACCAGACATGATTAAGAGAATAAATTTGCCTATTCATACTGACACTTGCGGTAGGGAATGTTAGAAAGAAAAAGTATAAATGCACTTGTTGAGAATGCAATAAGCCAAAGAGAGGTTAAAAATAATGATGCTAATTGAAATTAAGTCCCATCTCTTGCTTATTTAAGATCCTAATGGCTGGGTGTGTTAGTATCTGAACCTTCAATAAAAGTATTTAAAAATTAAACAGAGGTGTGTTTAAAATGTTAACCTATACAAGAGATATTGCTGTGAGAGGATAACTATACTGCAGCCAGATTGACCTTGGACTGTCAAGGTGGTCTTAAGCTTAAGTAACAACCTAGCCTGCTTGGCTGCTGAATTGTTTCCAATAGTTTTATTTTATTTCTGATATGCTGATACAAAAGCAGAAAGTACTTCCTAAATGTATTCTTTATTTCAGACATATTTTTATAGGCAAATAGGAAAGTATATGACATAGAGGTCAAGATGAACTGGAGAATAAGACTACATAAAGGATGGCTACCAAAGCTAACACCACCTCCCTACCTAAAAAATGCTTTGGTTTTGAACTCCTTTGCCACTTTTACAACTCACAACTCATTTTTGCATGGGTCAGAAGTGAACCAGTAGAGCCAAGCTTGACTTCATAGCTAGAAAAGTATCTCTGAACAATTCAAGTGACTGAATAGCGAAGTCCCTTTTCAGTATGTTTTTGGGTGATAGTTTTGTTCATGACTAACTTTCTTTTGCATTAGTGTGGATATTTTTTCAAATTAAGAAAACAGCCAATTAAAAAAAGTTATTATTTCAGTTTCCATTTTTTTGCACTGCGTACCCAACAAAAATTTCATATGAGATATCTTGCTTGCCCTGTTGCACTATGGATTGTTGTCAAGTTGGCACAGGACTTGGGAACATTAAAGAAAGAATCTTGTGATTCCCAAGAATGTCAGAGTTTAAGAAATTAGCATTATTTTTGAACAAAATGAGTGGGTGATCAGCGTGCAAGTAATTTGGAAATGACACTATTTCAGGGAGCTCTGGAATATGAAGAGGAGAGGTTGGATGGGTTGTAATGTCAGAACCCACTTATTTTTCCTACACTTACATTCCATGCCTTGCTGCAAAGGGCAGAATGGAAACAGACCAAAGAATAAATTACTGTCTTACATTCTGTGAACCTCCTTGAGCACCCTTCCCACAAAAAACCCAAAAAACAAACCCCCAAAAAGTTGCCTTCCAGTTTTTGGTTTTTTTTTTTTTTGTGATGGAGTTAAAGGAGTCTAATAGAAGGAAACTGCCAAAACTACCAACACTGTCAAGAAGTGAAATAATTACTTTTTAAATGGCTTGTTGCACTGCCCCACTCGGTTATATGGTTACATATTAGCTTCTTTGTGGTTTAAAGAATATTAAGATGATAGTTTTATAAAGTTCAATATAAAAACGTCATATTTTTTACCCAATAGGAATCAAATCTTACTTCTAAGATGTTTGTCCATTACCTTTAAAGGCTCAAAGAGAAACATTTAAAAGCTCCATTTTCATGAGAAACTAATGCAAATATTGCTTGGAAAGGTACTTTTTCCAAGAGGTAGTTTTTTTCCTGAGATTTTAGAGGATTTTGTTGAGTTTATTTTAAACTTTACTTTTATGAGGAAAGGTATAGAAGATAAATTCTAAGAGTTTTCTCAGAGACCTTTAAAGTATTTTCCCCATCTTCTTTTGCAGTCTATTTTGTGCCTGTTCAATTTATTCAGGATTATATTTGTTGTCTTCCAGGATGAAAGTCTATTTTCAAGATAAACAAGCAATCCATTTAATATAACTGTAGACCAGATAATGGGACTTCTGTGCTATTACTATTGTATGGATTTACTTACATGATTTCACTTAATATCTGCTAGAATTGCATAGCTGTATTTTCACAAGGTTTTTTCAGGCTTTTTATGAGACTATCTTGTGGTGAATGCATTCAAATATATGTTTCCAGGAAACTTTATTTTCTCCAAACATATTGTTGATCATTTTATTGGATATGGACATTGATTTTTTCAAGAGAAGTGTTTGAATTTTTCCTCATACAGTTCTGGGAGTTTTTTAGTATTGCAGGACAAAGCTTTCTGTCTGAATAAGCAGTAGAAATTGCTGTTGATTTCTAGCTCCTGAAATGAGAAATATGAACATCATAAAGCTTTCACCTACACTAATGGGGTAAAAAACATGTTAAATTATTTCTCAGGGTGAGCATCTTTGTATTGTGGTAAGGAAATTTTTTGGGAAACTTTGAATTAACAGGAAAGTAGATGCTTCTAATAAAGCAGATGGGGTAGATTATTAAATTAGTGGTAACAAATCCACATCTGAACATCTCAAGAATTTTATTTTTACTAGTTTTTTTTTTTTTATTTTTGTTACTTACAACCTGTTCTTTCTCCTCTTTTCCTCACAACTTCCTTCCTTGGCCTAATCTGTCTTTGAAGTCAACATCTGATCTCTTGAGACAGTAGTGTATTATTTAACACAGCATCTATCAGATCATCTATCTGAACTATCAGTTCAAAATTTAACTAAGCCTTTGAAATATATCCTGACAGGAAATCTTCAGTACTAGAGAGGTTTATTTTATCCTGTTAAGAACTTTTCAGAAAGGTTGATGGATATATGTGTGTGAATAAGAAATCTGTGCATATTGTGATTGCTAACTCAAGTATGCTTAAGCTTTGTTTACCTAAAATTTTTCTGTGTGGATAAATAACCATGGACAGCAAAGTGCTATTAGTCTCCTTTGTGCTCTGCAGTATCACTGAATATATTCTTTCTTTTCTGTGTGGCAGGAGGAATGCCAGAACTATATTCGAGTGCTTCTTGTTGGAGGCAACCATCTCTTCACCTGTGGAACCAACGCATTCACTCCGATCTGCACCAATCGCACGGTACGAGTTAAATGTTTTGCCCCACGAGCTGAAGTCCCTGTTCTGAGCCAGCAGATTAAAAGGCAGAGCATGTTGTGGCTGACAACTGGCAATTGTATTGATGGGTGAGCTGATGTGTCAAAGGCTGATTTAGGTGGTGGCAGGCCAAATAGGAGAGCTAACTGATCTCTTTTTGCAGTCTTTTCCTCAGCTATGGGAGATGCATAGCTATGAGCAGCTCAGTTCCTCCTACATGCCAATTTTTATGGGCCTTGAGTGTTTATAAGACTTCTGCCACTGTCAGGTCTGATTGGCATAAATTGGTTCAGTTATAAAATGTGGTTGTGTAGCTACATACTGTGTATGTGTAGTTCTGGAGAAATGAGAGTACCTGTATCAGTGATTTCTGACTGGTGAGAATGAGAAATCTTGACTGAGATCTGTCATTCTGTTTTCAAAAAAAGCCTAATTGTAGCGTCAGTAGTACTCATAATAAGTATCAAAATGTCACTGTTTGGACTAGGCTGCCTATTTGTTTCAGGAGGGGAGAAACACTTAAATACAAAGAATAGCTGTATTACAAAAAAGCTCCTTGGCAGATTGATTATATTTAAACCCATTGTACCTTTATTTTCAAATAGCGTATTAACATCATGCTGTGGTTTATGGCTGAAAGTCTTTGGGCTACTAAATCAGAGATGGTTCTGCTGAGTTGGAAAGCTCCTTTTGTTACTCTCATTTTTCATGTGAGACTTTTTCCTAAAACACACCAGCAAAACAAATAATAGATTTTTTTGTTGTTGTTGTCTGCTACGGTGAATGCCTTATTGATTCTGACAATCAGGTTTGGTTTTATTTTTCATAATAACAATCTTTGCAGAGATAACTAATATCTGAGCCCCTTCTAATAGAAAACATTTAGGCATGGTGGATAATGATTGACATGCATGCTTTACATATCAAAGTGATTATGAGTGAAATGATCTGAGAACATTACAATAAGACTTCCTATATGAGACAATTTCATATTGATGTAGAAGTTGGCTCATCTCTGTTGTACAATACTAAAGCAGATAACAGGTGTTTGTCATAGGATTTTGCTCAGATTGATGCAACTTGGCTGAAATGATAATTTTCGGGTAATTTTAATCCCTTTTTGTAATTCTTTTACAGTTAAGCAACTTGACAGAGATACATGACCAAATCAGTGGCATGGCTCGTTGTCCCTACAGTCCCCAGCACAACTCCACTGCTCTTCTCACTTCCAGTGGAGAATTATATGCTGCTACGGCCATGGATTTTCCAGGAAGGGATCCTGCTATTTATCGAAGTCTGGGGGCCCTTCCTCCTCTCCGAACTGCCCAGTACAACTCCAAGTGGCTGAATGGTGAGTGCTGATGGACTGTGAGACTCATCTTCTTTTAACTCATGTTCATCATATTTATGGTATTGAAATTCCATTCTGAGAATTTGAACGTTTTGGAGTATTGTTTATTTAAATTTTAAATTATTTTGTGCTTTTCTCATACATTATTTTACTAGTATAAGTATTATGGAATTTACTTAATAGAGCTGAAGTCTGTAGACGTGCCCTTAAATATATGTCGTGCTTGGAGACACAGGGATGAGCTGCACTTACAGTGCTCTTACATGGCAAAGCTGAGTCAGCTTTGAGCAGCAGCTTGCATTGAGCATTCTCTTCTGAGTACCTCAAAAACTTAAGGCAGAAAATAAACAGTTTAGAATGGGCTGAATTCTCCAGGCTTTCCCTGCAGGTCCCAGCTTTGACAAGCAGAAAAGGTCCAGCTTTCTGGCCACTTAGGTGGCAGAGTGGCATTTTTGACACTTATTATAGCCAAAGGATGGAGAATAGTTTACAAAACATATCATAAAATTGTGTTTAGCTGTCAATTCTGTGTCATGGATGTTAATCA
>QWTY01006770.1:0-10718 GCA_008033365.1 Pseudorectes ferrugineus
GGCTGCGATGGGGGTTTGGGGTCCAGGGGCTGCGATGGGGGTTTGGGGTCCCGGCTCTGCCTTGTCCCCCTCGCACGGAGCTCACCGGGAGCGGAGCATCAGCACCCTCACAGTGAAGAATTCCTTCCCAATATCCCATCCATCCCCGCCCTCTGGCAGTGTAAGCCATTCCCCCTTGTCCTGTCCCTCCTTCCCTTGTCCCCAGTCCCTCTCCAGCTCTCCTGGATCCCCTTTAGGTGCCGAAAGAGGCTCTCAGGTCCCCCTGGAGTCTCCTCTTCTGGACTAACACCCCAATTCTCCCAGCCTTTCCTCACAGCAGACATGATCCAGCCCCTGACCATCTTCTCAGCCTCCTCTGGCCCCACTCCAACAGGTCCCTGTCCACCCTGTGCTGAGGGCACCAGAGCTCCATCCTGCAGCACGGCGAGGAGGACATTTAGCAAAATGTTACCTCTGCTGCTGTTTGAGCCTCTGAAAATCCCCTCAGTAATGTAATGGTGGAGGTTGTATCTCTGGCTTCTGTCAGTCCAAACGGGCATCTGAGACAGGTCCCCAAAAAGCAAATCCATTAATGGTGTTAATTCAATGAACCTGCAGCAGATGCGAAATCTGTCACCTGATTAAATCACGTTTAAATTAGTGCTGTTATCTGTAGAAATAGAAAATGGGGCTGCAGCCTCGGTGGAACACATGTTTGCAGATCCTCCCTAGACAAATGAGCCGGGGCAGCGCCAACCTGTGGCATCTCCAGGCTCCCAGAAAGGATTCAGTGCGAGGTACAGCCAGATGTGCTTCTGCCACAGCTCCATCTACATCAGCACAGCTGCAACAGCAGCAAACTGAAACCTCAGCTTCTAGTCTCATTGGCAAAAAATAAATCCAAAAAATACCCCCAAGCAAAACCCTTCTCTTTTTTTTTTCTTTTTAAGCAGAGGTGCGCCAGAACTGTGTAATACATCCCAGTGTTAGGGAAAAAAAATAATCATGGAACAGGCTACATGGAAAACAGTGATGTTCACCACACTGTGAGCTGTGATTTTCCTTTTTTCAGCTCAGTAACAATTACTTCTCTTTCCTGTCACTGTCTTTTTTCCCGTGTTGAAAATTGCTGGTTTTTATAAGGTATTTAGGAGGGTTTGTGGTCCAGAGGTACAACCACCCCTGCCCGCTGTATTTATAAGCTTTAAAGGAGAACATGAAGAGGGGGGAAAAGTAATAATCCTGGTGTGGGTTATGCCTGTGCAAAATAGAAGGGTGAAGGAGCAGGGTGGAGACCACAGAGAGCAAAGAGAGGGTGCGTGTGATGTCTGCACATCCTCTGGGCACTGGGTGCTTCGTTCTGCTGTAGTCCAGATGCTCATAAATCTCCCATCCTGGTGAGGCAAGATGTGCCTTGAAGCAAAATTCTGCTTCATACAAGATTGCTGCCACATAAATAAAATTAAAGTTGTCAGGACATACCCATATCATGATTTTGGAGACCTTAGTTCCCAGCTGAACTCACCCAGAGGCAAATTAAGAGACAACAGTGAGGTAAATAATGGATTTCAGGGTATAGCTACAGCTCTCTCAGTCTCGGTCCCATCAGTCATTTCACACAGGACCAAAAGTGGTACTCGGCTGAATGCAGATTTTTCTCTGTCTGTGTCACTATGGTCACTACTCTGTCTTTCTCAATTTTATTTAGCACACCATGAAGACCTTTTGGTATATAAACTGATTTTCCCCCTCCTTTTCCTATGCAGTATGAGAGCTCTGTTGGGACATCAGTTATGTACACAAGGACAGCTGGCCCTTAGCACTGTAACCTTGATCAGAGCCTACCTTTGGCAGCTCCCAGTCCTGCAGCTTTCCCTTTCCATCCACTCCCACCCCTCTGAGGGTCAGTCGCATCCTTGGGCATCCCTGTTTGAAAATGCTGAGCCCTGAAAAGGCTCAGCACTTCCCAGTTCTCTTTTTCTAACTTGTAGCCTCTCTTCTGAAGTGTGGGGCAAAAATGAAAGAAGAGGAAAAAAAGACTGATCCGGGTTTTGGCAGCTCTCCTCTCACAGAAGAATATTCCATGCTTGCACATGAAAGGGAATTTTTAGCCAACCAGAGCAAAGAGTCAAAATAACAAACACAAACAATTACCCCCCCCAAAAATTGCCACACTCAGTAGTTTTTCTGACTGCTGCTACTGGCCCAGCGAGAGGCTGGTTCGTTGCCTAATCTTGAGCTCAGAAAAAGACAGATCATCTTTAAGTTTACAGTGCTATTGGCCCAGCTACAGAGGATAGGATTTCCCTCAAGCCTTTGCCCGAGGCCTGATGATGACTCCAAAAACAACAAGTCGCCTTGAGGTTGGAAACTTTGCTTCAGAGAGATTTTGTTCGCGTTCCGTAAATGATACACAAATACTCGTCTGAGCAGATGGAAAATGCTTGAAAGCTGCAGAACAGAGTGAATGAGACCAATCCAGAGATGGAAATAATTTCCTTAATTCCTTGCAGCACTGCTGTCACTTCCAGCCATCTGTTAGCTGGGAAACCACTGATAATCCATGGAGCAGCTTGGGCGATGAAACCTCCTGAAAGGAGAGATCACAAAGAGTTCACTTATTTCTCTACAGCAGAAAAGGAAGTGGGTGGGGAAAAGGAATGAAAGGGTGAAACACACAGCTCATACCCTCCTGGCTTCAGGATAAAAGATTTGCTCTAAAAAAACCCTGGTAAATTCATACTTCCTTAGCGAGAAATGGTGTCCAAGATGTGGAGTGAGCAGCAGTCAGAGGCAGAGTTCTGTGAGCCCAATCATCTTCATTATGTGGTAGATTGTAATTTTAATCCCACAGGTCTTCCCTAGGCCTGGGGATTTTCCAAGCAGCCTGGTCAGGATGCTGAAAACAGCTTTTACCAGTGGCTGATTGAACACTGCAAGAAAACAACAGAGATGGGTTTCCCATTCATTCAGGGAATGACTTGCACCAAAACTCTGCCCCTGAGCTCTCACCGTGTACCAGGGTTCTCAGTCTCAGTGATATCTGCAGCAGTGTTGCCTTCTGTCCTTCATGTTTTGGGGTTCATATTGTTTGGTATCTCTTTGCAGACTAAGAGGGGCATGAGCTTCTCCTCTATGCTCTTTGCTGTCAGATCCACCTCTGTGGGACTTCAGGTGTACGAAAAGGACAGGTTTAGCTTGTCTGTAGTGCAGATGTACAAAAAATATCTAAATCTAGTATCAAACCGTGGAAAAATTATGGAATCATAAATACAGAAAACACAGAACAGGAACTAAGAAAAATTTATGTTCAGCTGTTCCTCTGGACTGCAGCTTGAAAAAGAACCTGAAAGGTTTCAATCTACCTCCAAGTCAGGGTATTTTTTGGTAACTCTGGGAGAATTTCAGTGCTGCAGTTGTCAGCATCACTTGTTCAAATATTTCAAGTTCCTACCTTGTCTTGGTCATGACATGGAAAAACACTTGAAATCTATCTAATCAAGTGGTTCACCAGCTGAGACAGGCCTGCTGAAAACCACATTTGTTAATGCTGATACAGCTTGAGCTCAGCTCCTGCCAGCTGAAGTGCAGCCTGGCACGTCACCCTGTCTGAGACCCACTGACCACCATGATCCCCCCTGGGCTGAGGGGTCTGGCCAGGCAGCACCTGGGATTCCTTGGGGAAAACGTGCACTGGGGGGCTGCCATGCTCCAGTAAGGGGACAAACTGGCGGATTCTGCTTGAAATTTGTATGGCAAACAAAACAAAAAGCTCCCGTGTCAGGACATCCCACTGATGGCAGTTTTGGTGCTTGCCCAGACACGGAGCAGTGGATAACCTCCATTCCCAGCCCTGAAAAGCACTGCTTTTCTCAGCCAGCCTTTCCTGCTGGTTTGCAGAGTTTTGTGCAAAGGGAAACAAGAGCCCAAGAGTAACATGGGGATGCAGGCAGGCACTGAGATGAATTTTGGGCACACGACCTCTGGAAAGGCTGGAGCAATAGGACAGTGTGGCAGAACAAGGGTAAGAGCACCCATTCCCTAGGCTGCAGCATCCAGCACGCTGGGCACTGCTTCCTGCAGGAAATGTCCCGTCTTTGGGTGACTCAGATGGGCACAAGGCAGGAAAAGCAGCAGGGGAAGGGATAACTGCTGGCCTTTTTCTGCAGTTTCGTATCACGACTCATTTTCAGGAGCTCAGAGCATTACCTGCTCTGTAATGCCAGCTTTCAAAGCATTTTTAATCAGTTTTCTTATGCACAGGGATCACCCCCAAGTCTTGATCAGAGCGACATCAGCCGCCTTTACTGACAAACAGAGCCACCCCAGCATTTCTTGCTGACAGAAAGGTCGCCAAGTGCGTTGCATTTGAGGAACCAGCAGCTGCGACCTTTCCCTGTTGGGAGCCTTGCTCCAAGCCCAAAATCCCTTCGCGTTATTCAGCCGAGAGCCAGGAGAGGGTGCTGCTAAATTTGGCAATCGTCCCATTCCTCCCGGGAGAAGCCACATGCCGCCTCTCCCTGCTTCTTCCCCCGCCACCCCAAGCCCCTTGGAACGGGGCGCTTTTTAACTCCTGGCCGGGATGGATTTGCACGCTGATCAGTCAGGATATAAGAGCCCTGATGAGAAGCATCTTTCACTTAATTACAGCCAAGCTGCCGAACTGGAGCGATCAGAATTGCGGCTGCAGCTGCTGAGCACTTGTATGGCAGCACGGCAAAGTCACACGGATCCTCGGGATAAAGGATGCCCCACAGCTCGCTTTGAACCGGGGCTTTGCCAAAAGCCCTGGGACATGAGCGGTGCTGGATACAAAACAAGAGGAACTGCCTCTGGCACAGGGAAAGGATCACTGACATGTAAACAGCGCTTCTGGTTTGTCGGGGGCAGATATTTGGCAAAGCTGGGTGACTTTGTAAGGCTGGCTGCCCTGTTTTAGGATGAAAAGAGTTATAAACAATTTATAAAAGGGAGAATATACCACTTTTCAGCTTTGAACCAGTCACAGAATGATCTGGGATCCCTCTCCATCACAGGCTTAATTAGTTTTTAACCCAGATGCAGATGCTACCCACTTAAAATGTCTGAATCTTCAGTAAAAAAGACAACACATTCCAAACCGTTATCCAAAAACAAACATGAAAATCTTTTTCTCTCCCTCCCTCTGATTTTTCAAACCCTCCTCCTCCACACCAATGGCCTGGCAAGTGCAGTGAAAGAAATACAACAGGGACAAAAGAAATGGGAGATGGAGCAGGTACAAGAGGCATCTTCCCCTGTCCTGCAGTTTGTTCAGACCACAGCCCAGTCAGGAGTGAGCCCCACCGTGCCATCCCTTCTTCCAGGGAAAAACCCCACATCCTAGGACAGACTGTGAACTGTGTCCAGAACATAAAAGAGCTGTCAGCACACAGACTTGGTGTATTTGTAGAATATTTTTATTTTTTAGCTGAGAAACACAAAATAGGGTAGAGTTTAAGGCATGCAATCAGGCATGAAACTTCTCTTGCTTGTTTTGTGTGCTCATACCTTCAGTGTAAGTTCTATGAAGAGGAGCAGATCCTACCTTTAATCTCTACATAAAGCAACTTTGAGCACCCACTTACAGCCTGAGGTTGGATGCAATGTTTACAGCTGTTCCTGGAATGCAGGATTTACTCCTGGGGAAACAGTTCTTTTTCTGTCTGTGTGATTTGTTCCGTGCCACGTGGAGCAAGTGTCACCTATTTCCAGAAGTTTGTAATAACACCAACTTTCCCCACATATACACAAATTGCAATTACAGGCATCTGCTTGCATGGTTTTAATTCGATTGCCCTTTTACTGAAAAATACAGATAATCTAATGAATAGGAAAAACATCTTTGCTTTCTGCACGTTGCAAGTCTACTTGTTGGTGTTCTAAAAAAAAAAAAAAAAATCAAACCAACCCAGACACCACAAAGACAATGGTGCAATCAACTTTCTACCTCTGAGGTAAAAGAGCAACTCAAAGATTAAGGATTTTGGGGATTAAGATACATTGGATTAGAAACATAATAGGTATAGAAATAAACATCATAGGCATAGAGATGCTGCTAAAAAATACATTTCCTTTTGAGTAACTTTTGTCTCGTGGTCGTGTAAAGCACCTTTGTGTCCACTCATGTGGGGCATTTGCTCTCAGCAAGCAAAGGCAGTACCTGATAGGGAATATATTGCCAAGGAAAGTGTTGTTCATAAGCAGCTACAAACTTATTTTCTCTCTTCAACGCCCTACCTTTGTTCATACGGCTCCTGGTTTTATCTTCTGTTATTACCATTTTAAAACACGATAGTCAAAGACTCTTCTCTCCCTTGCTAATGCATTTTTAAAATCAATATGATTAAAAATGAATCTACTGTGCATCCATGTGATGAATGTGGTAAGAGCTCGTTCTGCATTTTTCCCATGAACGTCCCCATGCTGAATTTTTTAATATCACTAAGACTAATGCAGCAAACACTGGGAAAAAAACAAATCCCAAGTCCTAAACTGGTTAAGCTGCCCAGTCCCAAGGGCTTCAATGCTATCAGAAGTTCTGTCCTCTGCTGTGGCAGGCATTAAGAGCTTGTTATTACTGTGGATTTTCAAAAGAGGTAATCCTGAGATTACAAATAGTTGGCAAGTCCAGACCTGGATGGTCCCATTTCCTAGGCCCCATCAGGAATAAAAAAACCCAAAAAAACCCCACATGCACATGTTCAGTTCATTCTTATTCAGTAAAACATTGAAATACAGCTTAAGCATGAGGTCAAATACCACTGAAAGTGCCTGAAGTAATATGACTTCACCATTTAATCTTTCGAGAGCATAAAAAGAACATTAACTCAGTGCATAAAAATTACACCTTACAACATGCATATGGAGGCACTGACCTCTTCTTTGATTTCCTAAAAATGAACAGGACATGTAGCTCTAGGGGAAGAATCAGAACTTCCATCCCCACTTTTACATCTAACTAGGGAAAAGCCCATGGAAACAATTTTCTTTACACAATACCTGCAAGAGTGGCTCAGAGTTAAAAGAAATAATCAAGTCTACCAAGTGAGTTTGCATTCTCAAAAATGACAAACTAGACTTAGATTTTAAACATTGATAGTGACAGCAATGCATGAAACATATCTGGCCTTTCTGACAAAAAAATAAGTACAAAATGTTCAAAAGCTAACTGTGCATTTAGATTAGCCAGCACATAAACAAAAGTTCAAGACAAGCAGTGCAAAAAATGAAAGAGTAAATAATGAGAGAGTGGGAAACAGCCAGACTACAGCTGCAAAGCTTGTAAATAGAGCAAGTAGCTAATACACTTTCCCAGCTTAAACTGCAATTTAGTAACACTGCAGTGAATTAATCAAAAAATATAATGAACACATGAAAAATTGTATGCTAAAATGTGCTTTGCAGTGCTGACACATTCCCAGGAGAACATGGAATGCTCATTGGGAGAGTCTTCCTCTACCAACCTTTGATTGCACAGGGCAGAAATAAATTCCCTTTGCTCTCAAGTTTGATGTGAGAGTGGCTGAACCCTAAAGCCAACTCCCTGTTCCACTGCAGCTCTCCAAAATCCCAATTAGGAAACCCTGAAATACTTCTGTGGGGCAAACAAAGCTCGGCAGGGCGATTTGAGCAGAAAAAATTGAGTAAAACAAAACCAGATTTGGTTTGCTGGTCCTTTGCCAAAGCGCTGCTGCTGCACAGAGAGGGATTGTCCAGGAGACCTGGGAGAGACCAGATGCTTCCTGATAGCAGCATCTGATGTCACCCTGATACAAGGGACATGCCCCAGCCAAGCTTTGCTGAGATCAGTGTGCCCTCACAGGGATATTTACTGTCACGTTTCCTAATGGCAGTTAGGAGTTCTTCAGAGATTCTGTCTCTTTTAGAGCTTTTGTTCCCAAGGGAACAGAGGTTGTCCCATCCTCTGAAGAAGGTGATTGTCTACTGCAAAAAAAAAAAAAAAAGGAGGGGGGAAATTTAGGAGATACAAAAATGAAAATCATGGCTAGGGAAGTGTCTTGGTTCAGCAATAAAGGCAAAGCAAAACAGACATCACCCTGAAAGAACAAAGTCACACAGGAAGGGATTGGATTCTACTGAGCTTAACCCTGAAAGATGCTGTCCCTTTATGATTAAATTTGCTATGAATGACTCACCCACAAACTAATGTGGAATGTGCTCCTCAACAGCTTCTCCCAGCAGTTCAGGATGTAAAAGCTAGTCCCAAATAAAAGTTACAAGGCAAAAATAAAAACCCAACCACGCAGTCTCCCATTTCTGATCACCAAGATGCCTCACAAAAGAAAATACAAGAACTGAAAGCATTTTAACTTGTGAAATATGAAAGGCAACTCATGCTATGGAGGAATACCTCAGCCTTTTAGCTGGGAAACAGTCCTTCCATGGGTGCTTGGTTAATAGCTATCATGCAAAAACAATTAGTCATTCAAGCAATTAAGAAGGTAAGTATCTCCTAAAAAGGTTTTGAGCTTTCCAAGCCCTAAATGCAACTGCTATAAACCTAGGCTGTTCCTGAGTGTAATTTCCTTGTTGTATTGCCTCTCCTGAAGAGATCCATTGTGTCTCATGTGTTGTAAATCCTTGATGCTCTTTTAGCTGCAGTCTGAGCCTCTGCTGAGTTCTCCTCTTGCTCCTCGCTCTTCTTATGGTTTAGGAATATGTCTGACTTCAGGAAGCGGCTGTAGCTGTCGTATTTCATGAGATTGAATATCTGGGAAGAGGGGGAAAAAAGACCACAAAACAAATTACCTAAGTAAAATGAGATTTTAAATGAGAAGGACACATTAATTTTACTGTACTTTCATTCTGTTTGTACTAGAGCCCTGCTACAGAGCAAGGCATTAAAAAAAAATACACTTCCAGCTCTCCAAGGGGCTGCACACAGCAAACAATGCTGTAGGTTCCATGGTCACTGCTTGGCAATAAGGTCCACATTAGTTTAAAAATCAGATTATAGTTTGCACAACAGCCAACTTTGCATACCTAGTACTGAAGGTGAAAGGTCCCAGGCCATGGTCGCTGAGGGGGATGATCAGATCCTCCTGGGAGGGTGTTTGTCCCTCTGAACATCCCTCTGAACATCCCTCTGAATGCCTTCCAGACATTCAGAGGGACAAAGCAGAGCTTTGAAGACAGAGAGGTACATTTTATGCACCTTCCTGACTGCAGTGACTCCTGAATGTTGTGGAGTAACTCGTGCAGAGCACTGGATAACTAAGGAAAACCTCTAAATAATTTACACAAATACTGACACAACTGGTTTAGCCAATGTTTCTTAAACCTGTGCCAATCTTCCCATTCTTTTTAGACCAAATGCCAGGACTGGTCTCAGGCCTGTTGCAGGAACCTGCCACAAAGAGCTGACCTGGTACAGATGTATTTTGCCAGTTAAAACGTGGGTTTAAATTGCTGGTGGATTAAATTTGTGTAATTACACTTTTCACTAGGCCAAGAGCTTCTCACAGCCAGCATGGAAACATGAAGTCAGCCCCAAGTACAGCTCTTCTCTCCCAGGGCCTGAGGTCAGGCTCATCCCTCAGCATAGCTGCTGCTCTTCTATTTATACCCACTGCAGCCAAAAAAAAGCTACAACTCTTTTGGAGTTTTCTGAAAACAAAGGGCTTGGGAGAGGAGCCTGGAATCTGTTCAGGTGTCAAGGTCAGAACTGTATTTTGCTTGGTCTTGAAACAGAGGGAAAGGGAAAAAAAGTAAACTTCAAAACTATAATTGAGGCAAAACCAAAGCCAGCATCACCCTCAGTCTATTATTTCACTGTTGGAGCCTCTCTGAGTCATGTTTGAGGACTGATCATTTTTTATGATACTCACAATAACTGAATTTCCAAGACAAATTTCTGGGTTCTGACCTGCAGATGTGGCTACTCCATGTGTGGATAACTCATCCTTACCTTTACAGGCCTCACTTCTCACTGGTACTACAACCAGGTAATATAACTCTTTGCTAGGAGGAAAAAACCAACCTCAAACTGCATTTTCATTTCACATCCTCAAGGAACCTGGACAGATACAGACAAACACCCAAAACTTGACTGTTCTTGTCTGTGCATTTGCTGAAGTAGCTCCCTTACAAGTAAATTACATGGTGGATTTTACTAATCACTATTGGTTTAAATATTTAAATTCATGTCTAAGACTGTGGAAATATTATTTTTTAAGCTACATATTGGAATATGAAAAAAAAAATCCCAAAACACCCACTCTGTGTAGACCCTGATCTTCAGGGTCTTAACTCTTCCTGAGTTAAGCAAAGTCAAATTATACTTCGTGGCACCGGCTAACTACAATATAATTAAATTTATCTGACCAACTCAGGGGAAAAAAATTGTAAGGAAGATGTTTCCTCTTCAAATGTCATGTCTGTGTTAAGAACTTAGACCCCTCTTGTTCCTGGTATCACTTGAAGCATCTCCCAGAGAGAAAGAGCATTGAAGATCAAGATCTTCTGCAGTCTGGTCAGCCAAATATAGAGAGCAGAGTTCAGAATCCCATGCCAAAGCAGAACCCTCTTTTCCCCCTCCCTCCCTCCCTCCCCTCACTGCCTCTGTGCAGCAGGAACATTTACCCCACAAGCATTTTGAAGCACATGGATTTCTCTGAACCACTCTAACACCACTTCATTCAGCACAAATGGCTTGGGGCCAGTTAAGGCCACCCCACGGCCCCAGCCCACATCCCACC
>QWTY01006773.1:0-22672 GCA_008033365.1 Pseudorectes ferrugineus
TTGCTTTATTTGGACAAGTTATGATGTAAAGTGCCCCAAATAAGTTGGCCTGATAAAGAGAGATTACTTTGCCACGCTAATCTTTCTTAGAGATATCCTTGTACCATGGCAGCTACCACAGGGACTCCTGAAATGACAGAGAATCTGTGGTTGGGAAAGATGATGTTTGGTATTGATATCCAGTCCTTTCAAAAAGTTGGTGCTTAGTCTGGTATTTGAAACTGCTTTTAGTTTTATGCTCCAACCTACTTCTTTTACTTAATTCTGGTTCTTCTGTCTTTCAAACTGACGTTCAGTTTTCCATAAACCCTTTTGATTTCAGTAATTTGCTCCAAGATGAGAATGAGACATTCAAAAGGATGTGTTTGCAGTTGATAAAAACATCATCTTCGTTGCAGGTAGATGAAAGTGAACATAGAGAGAAAAGAACCCTGAAACAAAAGCATTTAGTTTGAATGCAAGTATTTATCTTTCCACTTCTAACACTTTTTGTTGGATAGAAAATGAGAGAGACGTCTACTTCACTGAATTACCAAATGTATTAAGCATATACTTAATTGCTTTTGCTTTGCAGAAACACAGCCATAGTGGTTGGACCATTCTGTTGATAAATTTGTATAACACAGGATGAATAGAAGCTGCAACCTGACTGTGGACTGGATAAGCAGCGAGTCAAACCAATTATGTGCCACTCAGTGTCAAAGAAAAGTGGGCAGCCTTTTGTTTTTAATTGCAACTTACATTTAAGCTTTTGCCTTTATGGATTTTGTCTATATATACACTAACAGCAGTTCATTATATATTGCTACTTAGTTATTTGCTAGCATTTTTGTTGGAAAAAGGTAATGTAGAGGAAGCTGCTGGGCTTGCCTAGATGAGGACATTAGAATTCTTGTGCTGTGACTGGTTTAATGAACTGTGTTTCTGTTTCTCCTGTCTGTTTTGCTGCAGAGCCTTTTAGTGCTTCTGTCTGGGTGATGATGTTTGTGATGCTTCTCATCGTGTCCGCCATGGCTGTCTTTATATTTGAGTACTTTAGTCCTGTAGGATACAACAGGAACTTAGCACAAGGGAGAGGTAAGATTTGCATTTTACACAACCCCATGGCTATAAAAAAATCACGTATTTCCCATCCCTGGCCCTCCATCTTTTCAAATAAACATAACATAGGAATAAAACAGTGAAATTAGCTATGAAACTGTTTATGTTCTTCATTTAAAGTATGATTTCTTGAAGGCTCATGTTTGTATTCCAATTCAATGGAATAAAGACATAAAGAAGGATATTGGTATATCTGATAGTGGTATCAGAGAGAGTTTTATTCAGGCAGTGTTTGGTTAATACATGGCATCAGCTGTAAAGTGTCAGCTTAAAAACGCAGTGAAATATGTTCTGCTCCTGACTATTATGAATTCCTGGCCGGTTCAGAGAAAGTTATCTAAAATCCTGTGGTCTGGTGGACAGTTTGAAAAATTGCAGTTACATTGTACATAGTTTTGTACAGTCCCTATAAGAAGTCAGATGAACTCTTAGCCTTGAAAGGAGGCCCCTGGCAGAAGGGCATCGCTCCTTTCTGTGGAGAACTCTTGGTTATAGAAACTTCATTTTCAAAATAGGCAAGCTCTGTATTAACTCTTTCTCAGTGAAAGCTGCACTTTGACTCAAGAGTGAGGATTCCATGTCTCTCGATTCCCTCATCCTCCCATTTCTTAACTGACATTTGAGAGTGCAGCCTTTTTAAAAATTTCTGAATCATTCTTGCCTTGTTTTATAACAAGAGATCTTCCAGCTTGGTGAACACAGTTCTGGGCACTATTAAAAGCAAATGATTTCCTCTAGATAATGGCTGGCTTGTTCCCTGAAAAAGTGGGTTATTGTAATGTTCAGATGATGTTATCATTTTAATAAGATGGTAAATATGCAACCTCTGTCTGAAATAAACACTGTAGTGGTAAAAGAGGGGAAATCAAAGGTGAGTATAGACACTGGAGATCCAGGGACTTGGCTGTTCTTTTCTGTGCCACCTCATGTGCCTGAATTGATTATTTAGTGTACTTGCAGCTACAAAGACATGTTATGGCACTAGACCACCCCAACTTAGCTCTAAAGACTCACCACAAATCCAGCTGCCATTAATTTCAAACCAGGAATCTTTTTTTTAAAAAAAATTTATTTGTCTTTTCTCGTTTCCCTAGGCATTTTTTGCAGGATGAAGCTCAGTGGTAATACAATCTCCAGTGGCATAAACAGAACTATAGATTGCTCCCTTGGCATATAATTTCTGTAACACTGTTGCTCAGAAAAATACACATTATCCCTCTATCAGCTCAGTCCTAAATGTGTCTAGAAGGTAGTTTCATAAACCAAAAGTCAGCTCCATTGTGTTTCTTTTACTGCACTCAATTTTCCTAGTGCTGCTGCAGAATAGGAGCATAATCTAAGATGTAGAGCTTGACTGCATTGTGAGATATTTGCTAGAGAGCATTTCTACTGAAATGAGAACATGCACTGTGTATACCCACTTAGGGTTTTATTATTTTAAGAATCATTGAATTATTATTAAAATAAATTATAGTTAAATTAATAGCCAAATCTGTATTAGTAATGTGCATCCCCTCGGATAAAGGGACAGGGCAGGGAAGGAGGTAAAGTTACAGATTTCTGCATCAGAGCTTATTGACTAAATTGCAATTTAACTGAAAAAAGGATAATTATAAGTAGGCCAAATGAGTCACAGTCAGGGGAGGCCTGTTCCTCTCCGTTGAGGGTACAGGGAGTCTGGATGATGAGCAATGTGTGATTGCATTGTACTTACCTAGAGCTGGGTAAGAATAAACTGCCCTTGATTCTCAGGGGGCTCTACAAATGAGGCCTTTGGAGTGGATAATGACATTGCTGATCCAGTTCTGCCCCTGTGAGAGCCTGGGGGCAGCATGCTGGCCACTTCCAGCTTTGGGCTGAATTAAAAGATGACCAAAAATAGAAATAACAAAAATTACAGAATGGATTAGCTGGGACAGAATTTTACCTGTAATGTCAACACATTTGGAGCCACAGAACTGACTCTGAACATGTGAGGCAGCCAGAGCCTGGCTTGCTCTAAATTCCGTGCCTATACAGGTAGCTCCTTTGTGCTGTCTTTCTGATTCATGCTCTGAGTACAAAGGTGCTTAAAAGTAGGTGACACATTCACACACTTTGATCTTAAATATGCTTACATAATGTTCAAAAAGCATAATGTTGGAAGACTGGAGATGATAAAAATAATTTGGGTAAGAAAAGTACTAGAATTGAGTCATTAAGGCTTAAACCTCCAGTTTTCCATTTCACATGTCAGACTGACAGGGCAGTACTGTGGCACATTTCTTCCAGCAAGAGACATACCAGTCTGCTTCTCCTCCAAAGCTATGCTTTCCATTTTCATCTTAAAAATTTTGAACTATATGCCACATAGAAAAATGTTGAATTATATTTTAAAAATGTGGAAATTGTTATCATTGCAACGGAGGGTACCTATGGTAAATCCTGTGATTATGCTGGGAGTACAGTGAATATGTACTGAAATATTTTCTAACCGTGTCTCTGGGACTAATGGGTTGTTCCCTGCAGGGTATGCTGGCAAGGCTTAATTTAACTGCAGGTAAACAAACTGCTCTTTGCAATTGCAGATCCCCATGGACCATCCTTTACCATTGGAAAGGCAGTGTGGTTACTGTGGGGCTTGGTCTTCAACAACTCTGTGCCTGTGCAAAACCCCAAGGGGACGACGAGTAAAATCATGGTGTCGGTCTGGGCTTTCTTTGCTGTCATTTTCCTGGCCAGTTACACTGCCAACTTAGCTGCCTTTATGATTCAAGAGGAATTTGTTGACCAAGTGACTGGACTGAGTGATAAAAAGGTAGGTCTTCAGCTCAAAAGAGGTTACTGTCCATTCCCCATAATCCTTCTACAAATTTGTACTTCGTGATAAAAACTCTGAGCAAGATAATGAACTAAAACTGGATGATTTCCTTCTGTGTGCAAGTGCAAACCTTTACTAACAAACCTAAGACCCAAAGCATGAAAATATCAGTCTGTTTTCAAAATCTCTGAGCTACCTATTCCAGAGTGGCTGCATTAACTGAAAATTACCTTTATTTTGCAGTAGAAATCAATTACTGTTTGCCTAAAAATAATACCTTGCCAATATAAAAAGCTTGAAAAATTGTGTTGGATATTAGTAATATATTAATAGAAAAAAAGGTCCATTTGCAAAATTATTGTGATAGATATGCACAAGATACTTGAAGGGTATGCTTTTGTCAAGTCCGTGCCCAGTTGTTTGAAAATGAAACTAAATATTGACATTAAGAAAAAATATTTAAATAGAGTATAGCCCAGGGGACAACTTCATAAGGGGTTTTTCTCAAAGGGCAGAAAATAAAGGAAATTGTTATTCAAAAAAAAAAAAAACAAACCAAAAAGGCAACATCTCAGCCTTGTCTGTTTTTTTGTTTTAACTGCTTTTTATGACCAGCCTTTGATTGATTGCCTGGTATATCAAAGGAAGCATGGCTAGAGGAAAGATAAAAAGAAACAAAAAATGATAATAGTTTTGTTTTCATTAAATTGTGTTCTCACACAACCTTTGAAAGAGCATGAAGATTGTTAAATATACCTCTAGTTTAAGATAATACTCTTAGAAGAGACAGATGAATGGCATTCTCTCTTGAGGATAAAAAAAGTAGATTTTAGAAATGTCTTTTTCCCGTTTGTGAGAAAGAACAGAGCGTTTTCCTGGGCCTCTGGGTTTTGGCAGGATTTGCCTTGCACCTGGCACAGCAGTGGGGCTCAGGTCTGGCAGCGCACCCTCGCCTTCCCCTCCTCGCTGGCTCTTTGCCACGGGGCTGGGAAATGTCAGCACTTGTTCTGTAGCTTTTGCCTAATAACTTCCTTAGTTTTGTCACTTTTCTGTTCTGACTGCTAAGTAGGGTTTTATTTCCACAAAAAGCAAAATAAAAATAGAAAAATACTTGAATCAGAAAATACCATCTGTTCTTGTGTGGTCTGCTGATCATTTATTTGATCTGCCACCTTTGTTTCTATTTTTCAGTTCTTCAAACTTTGCCTGAAGCACATAGAGATAAGTCGGGGGAGCCATGCCTTTTCTGATTAAATTAAACAAGTTAGAAGTCCAGAATAGCAATGAACTGTTTCAGAACATTCTTCTTGTCATACATGGGTTTTGCCTCCTCCACAATCCTGAGGTTACTCAGATTTTAAAAAATCAAATAATTGGGGATAATTTATGGGAATGTAAACTGATTGATGTTCAATTATTTTTCTCCTCTCTTTGCCATGTTGCTGCAATGCTGTTAATAGGAGAACAGATCAGGAATTTGCAGTATTTTACTGTTCAGTAAAGTTTTACTGTTCAGTAGAGAACTCTGACCCTTGGAGGAAGCAAAGCAGTTGTAGGCAAGGGCCGGAAATGTGGGTATAATCAATTTTGAATAATTAATACCTAAAAGTTCACTAATTTAAAAAAAAAAATTTAAAAACCCAAAACCCACTTCTGGGCTGGTAAATCAGTTTGTTATTCTTCTTCTCTCCCACTTTTCCCACTGCTCTTCTGTCCATGCTGTACTGCCAATGCAATAAAGTATTCCCAGTTAGAGATACTGGGGTTTCCCCATGTGATGGACTACAGAGAAAAATCAGGAAAAGACCCCTCTCTCTGAGCAGGGATCTCTCTGATCCGTGACCCTCAGCATTCAACATGGTCCCATTCAGGAAATGCGTTGCACTCTGTCAGCTGCTTCACCAGGTTTGCTGACATCTGATGATAATGTGTTAATTACCCCTCGGTGCTTTAAGACCTCGTTATAGTTTCCTCATCCTTTGAAAAGTTGCTGATGAATTTCTGAATGCCATGTCATCGGGGTGTCACCCAGAAATACATGGCACAGCACGTACTGGGGTTAGGAGGGGTGGGTGTTCATAAATTCAAATGATTCAGCAAATGAGAGGAAAATTATATTTTGACATTCTTGTGTATGTAATAGATGTTTAAAAGCTTTGTCTTCATAAAAAGGTACAGAAAATGAGTCCAAAGTATCCAGCAAAGCTGACATTCATGGCTTTTGTTACTTTTGAGACCATTTGTGCCTATTTCATGCAATGAAAGAGGGACAAATCTACTAAAGGAGGGCAGGTAGCAGTGCACAGAATTGTCTTGCAAAGTGTTAATCTGCTGGGATTCTGCCAAACTTAAGGATTACCTCACGTACACACGGTCCAGGAGCTTCTCATCAACCTTAACAGGAAACCTTAATGATGCCACTTACAGGTTCCTGATTTTTGCAGGATTCACAGTATCCTTGTAGCCTTGGCTTTCTGTTCCTGTGCCCCAGGATGGCACAAGCTGTGCAGTCACCGGGATGTGTCTGTGTGGCAGCAGAGAGCGGAGAGCCAGAGGCAGCACGGCTGGTGGGCAGGGAGGGAGAGCCTCTGACCCCAGCCCCTCTCCCCAGTGTCCAATATCAAACCCTTACCGTGCTTCCTGAGGGTGGGCAGGCACAGCCATCCTGCAGTGCAGGAACTGGTGATTATCACAACAGCCTTGGAGTGATCAATGACTGAGAGCTGTGTCTTTGTAGAAGATACAGAAGATTGTATCAGAAGTCAGAATGTCAGGTTCCCGTCTGGTAAGAGGAAAGGAAAGAGTTCAAATAGGAATGTTCTTCTGTCACTCCAAACGAGTTGTAATTCCTGCTATCAGCAGCAGATTATTTACTATTTTCTACTATTTTAGTAATGTTTTCCATGGTTCCTTAAGAAGCTCCAGAACAATAACAAACAGCTGCTCTCAACACCAGCCTTTTCAGGCAAGCAAGTAAATCTTTAAATTAAGTCAGTATTTAATGTTTCTGAAAGAGCACTTTGCTGACTTAATGGAATTGCCAGTTTTATTGAGGCATATAGAAAAACTAAAATAAAAGCAGAAGACTGGAGTTCTGTTGCCATGTGCTACAGTTCTGTCTGGTGGCAGAACAGGGGGAGACAAGAATGAATTGGTTACTCTTCAGAATAACAGTAGATCTCTCCACAACTAGGACTCAAACAAGGGGCTTGTGCATTCAATTCAAGAATTTTGTCCATGATTTAAAAGATTAGCATTTCATGAAATGTCTAGAAAGAAAATTATTTCCTAGAAGACATGATATATTCTGTTTCTCATCACGGGACTTCAGGGAAAACAAATGCATGTAGAGCCATGATCTTTTTTTTTTTCTTGTCTCTTGTCTGCCACATAGATCTTTGCTGCAGTCACAGACAGTGACAAACAGTCCTGTGTGCTTCTCCAGGACATGGCAGTTCACAGAATATAAGTTTAATATTATTGATGAAAACTTTATTCACCTCAGATATGAGTGCAGTGTTAGTAAAAAGATTTAAACCTCTTTCTTCTTTATGAGTAGTCTGTGAGCAGGCAGTAGTAGCAGATGATGGTTTCAAAAAATAATCTCCTTGTGAGTGTTAAAATTTGTTGGTTGGTGCCAAGAAATTCCAGTCTGTAGATGGGGTTTGGAACTATTCATCTGCTTTTTAGCTCTGTGACTTTTGAATGAACTTGGGCTTTTTATTCATCCCTCTCTTCTGCAGAAATATTTTTGTCTTCCATGAATGTTAAATTTGAACAGATGTGTTAATTCTTTCAACTATTCCTATGAGAGGAAATGCCTCCCAACATCCTAGATTCATATGAACCTTCTTGAAAAGTGAGACTATTTAAAACCAAACTCCATTTTGAACTTACCAGAATACTCCACCAAAATGTCCCTGTTCCCCCAGTTCCCCTGCCATACTGGGAACTGAGCTAGCAGAATGCTCACCACAGCTGAATTTCCAAAAAAAATCCAGAATTATAAGGAGCAGCAATTCTTACAGGTCCTGAAATTGACAGTGTTCCCTTAATTATTTTTTCCAGTTCTATTGACTGGCAAATTTAGGAGATACTGGAAGCCATCTCAGTACATCAGAGATATATTATCTGTAGATTTAAATAAAGTTGATAGCAAGCTACATTTATATCAGTAGAATCTCTGGACATATATTTAAAAGCAGGGTTTGTTTCAGTGCTGCATAATAAACTCAGAAAGGGAGATAGCAAATATAGACTAAGAACCATGAGTAGTGTACAGTGTAATTTTGGTGCATGGGTCAATTACTACGTGTAAAAGTAGTAGCAAAGTTATAATTTAAACAGTAAAGCTGTGAAAAGGGAAAATGAGGAAAGTAAGACATCTGTTAGCTAAACAAATAGAGAAAAATAGAGTTCATTCCTTTATGCTTTGTCAAAATATGCTTAATTAAAATGAAGCATTTAATTGTAGTTCTGTAACAAGAAAATGGTGTTGCAGCAATAATTTCACAGTCAAGGTTTGATGGAATTGAAAATACTCCCAGTTTTTGTATAAACCCATTTGTATTCTCTTTGCAAATTGGCACTGGATCTTGAGAATTCTTGATGCCCTGAGACCAAATGTTAAAAAGAGAAATATTTCATGTAGAGCCCCAAAGGAATCAACAGCTGTATAAATATTAGGCATCTCTTAGCACAGGATATATAGATTGCTCTTCTAACTTCAGCAGTAAAAACAGAGTGCATTTTACTGTGGAATTTATGGGTGACTGCTTTTATCAATGCTCAATTCAATTTCCTCATTAGCCAATAGTTCCTCTAATCTGAGTGACCTTTTTCATTTTTTTCTTAAAGAGACATTTTAATCCAAAGGCGTCGCTTGGGTTTTAAAGGAAAGTTTTGAAAAGGCACATATAAAATCTTCAGGTCTGTTAGCAGAAAGTTTATGTGAGATTATTTGAAGGATTGCGAAGTCTGAAACCTGAATGTGCCCTGAGCTATTGCCATTCCCTTGCAGATACCCCCTGGCTGGTTCCTCTGTGCTGATGCAATAGTGATGAGGGGGTAAAACCGTAGAACAAACCTATATGCCCTCAAGCAAATGGTTTGTAGTTTTGAATGGTGGGGATGAACAGGGACCAGAATTATAGGTGTGAGAGCTCCAGAAGCCCTTCTCATGTCAAGCTATGTAGTTGCTGAGCCCTTGTGGAAATGCAAGAGCTTTTATTCCCCTCCAGTCATGGTGGTGGAAGGAAACTCCCTCACCCTGTCTCTCTCTGGCACAGCTTCCTGCCATCCCTGGCACCCTCCAGGACTGGGGCATTGGCCTCCCTGTCAAGTACTGTGGATGATCCTTTTCCCATCTTCCTGATGGGGAATCACAATGTCCCAACTGAGCTGGAAGTGTGGAATGACTATCAACTAAATACTCTTTTCCTTTGGTTGCAGTTTACCAGTGTGTTTGGGGTCCCTAGAGAGATGTTGGCAGGTGAGGATCTGCTCCAGTTTCTGCTGTCCTGCCATAGTGCAAAGCATGGGAGAGTCACATTTGAGTGGCAAAAAGGAGCTGGTTTTGTTTGGATGTAGATTACGTTCAGTCAGTGTGAAGACAGTTTCTGGTATAATAGACCTGAATTAACCCACAGCATTTGCCTAGAAGAAATTTGAGGCAACTTACAGAACTTCTGTCTTTTCCAACCTGAAATTACCCTTCTTCACATTTTGAATGCCTGAAACACTTTGCTTTTCCCCTTTCTCTCTAGTTTCAAAGGCCACATGATTATTCACCTCCTTTTCGGTTTGGAACGGTCCCAAATGGAAGCACCGAGAGGAATATCCGAAACAACTACCCTGATATGCACCTTTACATGACCAAATTTAACCAGAAGGGAGTCGAAGATGCCTTGGTCAGCTTGAAAACTGGGTGAGCTTTTTCCCATGGTTTTTAACGAATGCTGTAAACTGTTCAGAAGCAAAGAACTATTGATCTGTACTTGCTGTGATACTGAACAGACTGATGTCAGGCTGCTGTGTAGTACATGGCTCTTTTTTTTTTTCCAACTGCACTGTACAGTTATCAAAATTGACTGTGATTTCTATGGTTATTTTAAAATTACATGGTAGCTTCAATGTCCTATGAGAAATAGTTTCAAAGGGCAGAATTAATGTTTCTTAAATTCGAAGACAGTACAGTCTCTTGTTATATTTGCAGTGCTGCCTAATCCTGCTTCTGACAATCTTGGTAAATATTCTGGCAAATACTATTGTCCTGCTTTCTTAAGATCTGAGATTTAGACTTGAGTGCCATCTATCCTTTTCTCTCTGAAGTAGCCCATTCTGCCTGGTTGGACAAAAAGACAAATTTTCATTCTTAATCCTCCAAAGGTATGAGAGTGACTCATTGCTCATATCATTATTCATCTGGGTGACAGGAATCTGCTAGCTCTAATAATATTTTCTAAACATTTAGACTTGATAGTAACATGATTATATTTGTTAATAATACAATAATAATAATAATTTATCGATATAGGCTTTTTAGGTTTTGTTTTGAAGTGAGAAGTTGCCTGGGTTTAAGTATATGTACTCTAGGGGCTGTTTCAAGGAACATCCCTCCTGCTGTTATGGTGAACACAGCACACATTTCTTCCCATACTAAAATACCGTGTTACTTTTGGTCCTTTCCGGGGAACTGCTTATCCTTTTAATTTTTACTCCCCTTCTCCCAAACCTGGAAGGGAATGTAATGTATTACTTAAGCAAAACACCTTGAAATCCCAAAGTCTTTCCTTAGAGTGAAGATTCCCTTCTTTAAAAAGTTATCATTTCAGCTGTTTCCTTCTCTTCTGTCTCCTTGCTGCTGTCTGGACTCTCCCTGCCCTCATGTCTCCAGGCATTCTCAGCTGGCACTTCCCAGGCCTGGTTTGCCCCATCCCAGGACAGATGGGTAACATTGCGTCAGATCAGCCTTGCCCAGGGGCTTCCAAACTGGAGCTCCTGCTCTGCCCGAGCCCATGCAAGTTACATTTCCTGGGTGACAGCTAAATTATGCACTAGAGATAGACAGCTGGATCCTACCATTCCTGCTGGGAATTTTTGAAGAAGGAGCTGTCCTGATTTCAGCCATTGTAGGGCTTGTTCTGTTGGATGGACAGTTTATTTAGGGGATGTATACTGCTTGTACTTTTCACCAACCATTTGTGCTACTGAAGGCCCTGAAAAACTGCTGTTAGCTTGAAAATCAGGCCACTTGTCAGACACGTAAGTGTGAAAACGGGGGGGCAACCTGACTGCAGGGTTGTTCAGGATGTTCACTAAAACTCAGGCTGGCTGCTCCTGGGCAAGCTGATGGTCCTCCTCAAAAGCTTTACTCCTTTTGACAGCATAAACTATTCCTTTTTTACAGATTTCTTTTCCCCTGCTGAAGTTTCTTTCCTGTTGTGATTTCTCTGTGTGGACACCCCCAGGTGTTTACCTTGCTCCCCTTGACTGATATTTCTGTAGCAGATGGTACAGATAAGCTTCTGGGTCAATACAAGTAACTGCTACCTAAAGCTGTGCTCCTTGGGATTTTGTCTGGTGGCACCTGCAGAAGGATTGAACAGCAGGGTGTCAGCTGCTTTCAGACTCATGTTCTTCAAAAACAATTTTTCATTTTTTCTGCCAAATTTTCTGTTCTTCAGCATACAGAACTGTTTCTTCTTCCTCTCCCCCTCATGAATTCATTGACCAAATTCTTTCTCTCTTCCATGTAAAATTTGCCCTTTCATCTTTAACTAGACTTGATGAAGTTTTCCTTCCCTCCCTGATTCACTTGATTCCGTGATATTTAGTGCATCTGGTCCCATGAAGTCTATGTTTCTATAGCTCTTTTGAGCATGACTCATCTCTTCTTCCTCAAACTGCTTCTGCTTCCAAACAAATATATAATTTCTATTTTCCTCTTCAGTGTGTGTGTTCTGTTCACCTTATTACAGCTAATTTGTCTCTCTTTTTCTTTATCTCTTTCCAAAACTATTCCTGTACTTTTATCTGTTCTTTTTTTTCATTCTCACCCTTGGGGATACAACAAGCAACTTTCTTTATGCATGGTAAGGCTTGCTACTTCTGCACAGCTCTTTGAAAATGAGCTATCTGATAATTTTAGTCATAGTCTATAGACTGAGAAGGACTTGCAAAGAATGTTTGGTTGATAACGGCTGCTGTGAGTTAAAATAAATATTAACTGTGTTATCCCTGAAGAGTGTTTGTATAACCTGTATTTCCAATCTCACTTTTAAAACTACTTTTGCTTAATTGAAGACACGAGGTTTAGTCCCTTTTAATTACTTCTGTATAGTGTTTGATTCTAGTTTTAAGGTGGAGAAAAAATACCAGCAATGAAGCAATGCTTAATGACTCAATAATGCCACACATGTGGCCCCTGTGGTCTAAATAGAATGAAATGATAAAGTAGCATCTTGTCACAGTTCAGTCTGGTTTTGCTGTATCTCAAACAAAGTCTTTTGATCAACTTTAATTAGCATTAACATCTCGAGATGCATTGGGAATATCTTGATCTTTAAGAGCATTGTGTTTATTACGTAATGTTACTGAGTTGAACTGGAAGGAGAAAGCGGGAAGACAAACATAAAAATTTCAGATGCACAGATTTCTGAAAACAAGTTAGAAACCAAACTGTGGTGGGTTTCTTTGTGGTTGTTTTATCTCGCTTTCTTTCAAGAAGCAGAAAATCAGCTGCTTCAGTCCACTTGCTAATGTGACCAGAAAAAGCCTGGGGGGGAGAAATATGGATAGAAATATGTATAAAATAAATGGTATTCCTGCCTTTATTTCCTGGTTGGGTGTGAGGGTTAGATAAGCCTTGGAATATTGCTGTACATGCAGAGGTGAGTGTGCTCACGTCTGTGTCTGGGAAGCCTTGAAAACAAACCCAGCCCCTTTCTGATTTCATCTTTGAGAGGTGAAGCTGGTACTGCTTCAAAAATTAACGTACAAGGAAAGCATCTGCCTTTGTTTTTTGTTAATTAGAACAAGCAACTTCACTGCACGGGCAATAGGCTTGGACCTATCTTGTTCAATTAGCATCAAAAATGTTTGAGATCATCAGCTGGGAAATGCTGCAAATCAAAGTGGAAATGAGATTTTTGTGTTTGTCTGACATTGACATTATACCTACTCCCTCAGGTGAATCCCCATGGGGCATTCATTGCAGCTTATTCATGAAGGCTTGTTGCCTTCATCAAGGGTGAAGGCAAAGTTATCAACTTTATTGGTTTTTCCTCTTTGATAAGAAATCAATCTTTGCTTCTGAAAAAATCTTTAAAAAATCAGTGAAGACTCTTGTCACTAGGGTCTTATGTCTGAGATTCACAGATATATTTCTCAGGAAGCTGCTGAAACACCATTTGAACAACAGCAGAACTTTATTAATTAAATGTGTCAGTTTGCAACCAGGCCGGTTAAAAAGGAAGATCTCGTTATTGAAGTACTACTTAATAATTTTCAAAATGGCAAAATATTGTCCCTCCTTCAATGCAGTTCACTACTGAAAGCAATCATGATCTTATAAGCTTGTCAAAAACTGTACTTGTGTTTTTCACTAAATTTCATGCATTTAAGGGATCAGGTGGTCCACATGTGCTGTGCTACGTGCAGACCTTGGGATTGTTCCCTAGGCAGGACCAAGAGGCTCAGGGCTTCTGTAGGTTTTTGTTCCTTAATGAGAACAGAGATGGCAGTTGTTGCCCTGAGCATTACTCAGAAGAGCAGAGTCTGTAAGGCATTAGCTAATGTGTTCTTGGTGGGAACGTCCAGCTCTGCCAGAGCCGTGGAGACTCCTCTGAGCTCTTTAGATGTTTATTGATCAAATACTGCCTTAAAAATGCATCGCAAGCATTTCTGTCCATGCTGCATTTAATTGATCTACATTTCTAGAACCCTCTGTACCAGGGAGACAGATCCTATTGATTTTGCTTCTTGAAGAGAGAATAAGTTCCCAAATAGGAAGTTGTTAATTATTGTGTTATGTTTGCAGTGGCTCTTTGGGTTTGCTTCCTTCTGTTTGCTTGGCTATATTTTTCCCGAAGAGATTATAGTTAAAGAATACCATCTTCTTGCAGGCAAAGCAACCTTCCAGTTGCAGTTCTCTGGTGTGGGTTGTATGAGCTCACAGCTCTCGAGTCCCAGTGTTTCTATTTGCGGCTGTAAAACTGTCAAGAGGAGAAATTGCAATGGCAATAAACTGGAAATGCATTTCATGTTCTCACCTTTGCCCCAGCACATCTACAGTGGCATATAGTCTGGGATTTAACTGCTAATGGCTGAAATGAGAAAATTTAATTGGGAGAGGCTCTTTTTACTGTAGGGATAAAATGGGAAATGTTTGCTTGCCTGTTGCCCGTCACTTCCTTTCAAGGGAGCTGCAGGAATGAATCCCTGGTGTTGCCCAGACAAGCAGCCCCGTGCACAGCTGCAGATCCCCTGGCTGTCGTGAGTGCTTTACAGCTTTTATTGCCAGCCACAGCTGTGACTGTGTGCTCAGGGATTTGATGCTAAAGTTTACTTGGGACTTCATCTGCCTTCCTGTTAAAGACAGCAATGCTTGCATTGATACACATCGAGTTGAATACCTTATTCCCATGTCCTCTGTGACATGCTGAGGGAATTACGGAGCTGCTGTGGTGGCAGCATGTCTGCACTGCCAGAGCCTCAGCAGGAACGGCCTCAGCTGTGCTGGGTTGTCAGATGTGAGGGGTTGTATCCCCACAGTTTATGAGCTGCCCCTGAGGAGCTGCTCTCAGCCTGCAGGCTGTCCTGAGCTGTCACTTTGATAGGGACACGTGATGGTTCTATCCTCAGCATCCTTTAATGACAAGTTATAATGCCAGCAGAAACACCTGGAAGCATCGAACTGAGCAATGCAGATGGCATGAGGAGTTATTTCCTCCCTGCAAGCCCACTCTCCTGTGTGAAAACAACATGATTATTAGCATGTTTTATAGAATCTTATGGCACTAAGCAGAGAAAGTGCAGGAGAAAACCCCAGAAGCCCCCAATGGCCTTTTAACCCTGCCTGTGAGTTTATTGGCCTGAATTGGATTTTTGTTGTTCTCACAGTGATTATAAATTATCCAATTCACAGCTTCGCACACTCTGTTATTTGTTGAACAAATACAACCAGGTCAGAGGCTGAGCTGGCAGCCTCTGCAGCGTGGCACAGGCATAACCAGGAGGCAAACATCCCTGTTTCCGTCAGCTGGAGCACGGTTGGGATTGTGCCCAGCAGGTCCTACTGTTAATTAGGTCTGCCAATTAAAGTAGTGATGTGCCTAAAGTTAAAATCAAGCCCAACTTGTCTTTTAGGCAGCCAGCTGACATCTCTCCGCTTCGATGCAAAACCAAGTTCAATATTTTAATTTTATTTTTACAGAAAAATTGTCATCAACATTTTCACCAAGGGAAAAACTTCCTAGTTTTTGTTCTTTCTGTGGTTCGTACCTTTTCACCTCAGAAGAGGAGGGCAAGCTGTGAGAGAAGTTGTCTGTTTGAAAGAAAAATGATATATTTTTATTTTTCATTGAAAGCACAGATTTTTCATTGTTCTCGTGGGGATACAATAGCAACTTAAAACCATAACTCACAGAAATGTCCAGCACACAATAAAATGTTAAACTTTTAAAATAGTGGCTCAATATTTTTTTTACTGTTTCTGGTTGACAACACCTTGCAGTATTTGTAATCGGGAACATTAACACTTTCCTTAGACTTTTAATGTTACGGTACATAGAGCAATTCTTTAACCAAATTTTTAAGAATTTACCAGGGATGGTTGATTCTGAAGAGTGTTTGAAGGAGAAAGGAAAAGGCCTGTAGGCAGCATGAGATATCTGTAGTCATAATAATTTATTGCTTGCAACCCTCCAGGATACCTGTTATGATACATGACAAGAGAAACTGTGCTGGAGACAGCTTTAGCTTTATGCAACTGAATTTTAAAATAATGTATCAAATCATTTTATATCCAGCTATAAGTATAAAACATGATGTTTTCCTGCTTTCACATGGGCTACTTGTCAAAGTTCCCTATTCTGACTCTGCTTGAGTTTTTGCTTCTCCCAAGCTTCAAAAACAGGATTTAAAATACCAAATGCAGCAACTGAAATAGCCAATTTTTAGATGGGTGATCTTTGCTCCGATCATGCTTCTAAGGTGTCACTGAAAGAGCAGCCTGTAGTTGAATTGTGTCCTGATCTTAATGAAGAAGGAATGATGTTCTCCTCTTTCAAAATGTTTTCAAAGTGTGAAAGCCTTCTCTGGGGAGACTCAAAACTTAAACACCAGTTTAAACTAGTGAATCTGAACTTGCGTACTCATTTGTCATTGGAAAATATTTTCCTCTGTCTGCATGTGTTGTTACTACAACAGAGTTTAGAATCTAAGATAGGAATTAGCCTTTTTTTTTTAAAGGAAAGCACTGATGAATCCAATGTATATCTCTAAATATTGTTTCATTAAGGAGAAATGTTAAAAAAAACCCCTATATTTTCATCAGATATATATGACAGTAATTTAAAGGATTTTTATCAGACCCTGAAAAGGCAAATAATTGTGCCAGGTGATCATTCCTTTAAGGGGGTGATGAATGCAAAACATGAATGTGTGATGTAAGGTGAGAAATTAAGATTTCAGTTATTTCACTGCCAATGGTACTTATAACTAATGGTCAGGAATATCAAATAGCCTAGAGGACTGATTTATCTACCTCCTGGATTGCACTATTTCCATACAAAGGCACCCATCTGACCATTTTTCTGGATATAACTTTCGGACGTTTTTTGACGCTGACGCTTTGAAGAATCCATTTCTGCAGCTGGTCCAAAAACCAAAATAAAAAATTCAATAGAGCTGTGAGACAGGACCATGGGAACTCCTTAGGAAAAAGCTGAAATGAACTTTACTTTTCTCAGCCAGATGAAACCTGAGGCTGAGCTGGCCCATGTCCGAAGCACTGATGAGTTCAGGCAGCTTTTGCAGTAAGTCATACACGGACTATCACCTTCTATGCCTGCACACTTCTGCCTCATAGCTGGAGTGGAAATAGAGATGTAAAATACCTTTGGAAACTGTTGTGCTGTGGTCCTGACAAGTTTAAATAATCACAACTGTTGGCCACATAAGATTATTTTTTGTTAAGGAAAAGTGACCATGGGTTGGTCTCTCTTTGCTCTCTCTCTCTCAGTCTCACTCTGTCTTTTCCCTGTTTGGCACCAGGCCTTTGTGAAGTTCAGTAGTGATTGATAGAATGTTGCATTTGTGGAGTTAAACTTAGGTAGTTACGTTATGGAGATCAGATGTTGTGAATACCAAAATAAGTAAGCTCAGAAAGAATTATTGTCATAATTAGGTCCCAGATCTCATCCAGTGAGGATTTACTGCCCATGTGTGGGTACTCTCACCATCTATACACAGGGGGAAACATCTAAGTCAAAGAGCACAGAACAAAGATCCCAAACTACCCGGGAGAGCCACATGTTTGCTGTGCTCCAGAGTGTCTACTTATCACTATCAATTTTGACAGTAAGCACTAAATTATTGTACAAATACAAATACGCTTTCCTTAAAACTGTCTGAAGGAGCTAAAACGTGAATAACTGTTTCCTTCCTGACCTTCTGTAAAAAACCATCTCTGCTAAACAGCTTGGCCCATTCAGGATTTTCTGTCCTGGCTGACCAAGTTCAGACAACTTCTGCAATCAATAACTTCATTTAATTTGGCATCAGATGGCTGGGGTAACTTAATTTCAATTTACATTATGATGCTTTCTGTGGTGCTTTAATCTAATATTTGTTTCAGTGTTCACTCTAATGTTCATTTTGGCATTGAGCTCTGAGGGGAATGATTTCCAATGGATGTTTCAGCTGTAGCCACACGAGCTAAGAACTGGAAAGCTGGTTTGCAACTGGGCAACTGCTGTCTGTGCCAAAGGGCTGCAGAGATGTGAAAACATTTAAATTAGCTGTTCCATCTAGGAATGTTTTTCAGAGGGATATCTTCACTCCAGTATCAATTCTGAAATCTACTATCTTAAAAGAAATGTGTGGCTGACTGAGCACAGCTTTCCTGCTTTTACTGCTGAAGTGAGCAGAGTTCAGCACTACGAGCTGCCAGCACAGACTTAAAGACTCCTATGGCAATTCCACTCATGGCAGGATTTTCTGGCATCAGTTTTCCTGATGGCTGATTCCTGTTTCCCCAGAACTTGCTGTCCTTTCACGAAAGGCAGTTATTCTCATATTCTTGTAATTCTTACATTTTCAGGAATTTCTTTGTGGCCATAAGATAAATCCATTGCTTCTTTTGCAATTTGCTTTTAAAGAAAGAAAAACAAATAACCCTGTGTCTCCTGTTCACTTGATGCATAGAAACTTGCCTCTAGGAAAAAAAATAATTTATAGTCATTTATTTCCAATTCCTTTACTCAGTACCTAAGTGCTCTTCTGGAGTTTTTTTGGTTGGCTTTTTTCTTTTTTCAAGGTTACTTCCTTTGTCTGCCTTATCATTTTTTTAGCTAATGCTGTTATCTATCTAATATCTCTCAAAATATTACAAATAGGCTGGAAATGAAATGAACAGGTGGAAGTAGCTGTGTGCCATCTAGCCCCTCTTATTTTGAGAAGCTGTTCTGAGTTTTAGTCTTCATTTGATTTGGGGTTGAGATCAGGTACTTGGTGAGCTGTGCTGAATTTATCCCTCATTATGCTATTGTAACTGGGACAAAACCTTTAATCTAAAAATATATTCCCACCACTCGGCTCTTCAAATTTTGTGTTTTGATAAACTGATGCGTTGCAAAAACTTCTTGGCTTGGCTTCTGAGAAGTGAAGTGGGACAATCTTCCACTGTATAAATTAATCATAAAGGCACACTAAATTTTCCATTATTTTGTTGCTAAGGGAAATGTTAGTGGGACTGGGAAGGTGTGTGGGCAGAGGGGTGGTGGATGGGAGCTCCCATGAGTGAGGAGGGTGAATGTGCCCATTCAGGTAACCACAGCCAAGTGAGGTTCACAGTGGATTTTCTGGCAGCTGGGATTGTCCTGACAGGCGAGGTGAAGCCTCCACCATCTCTCGTGGTGGTGTTAATGTCTGTCAGAACCTGCTCTTTCAAATTTTCTGTCTGCGTTTCCTGTGTGAAGATTGAAGTGAGGATAGTTTGAGCTGGGAGAAAAGTTGAAAGCTCGTTACCTGCTCATGAGTTCATCATTTAACTGGGTTATACTTTGCTGACCTGCGTTGTTGCAGGGGATAGTTGTTGAATTTTCCCCTAATGAATTGGCAATATCAAGATGTCAAGAAATCCATTCAGTGTGTGTGAACTTCAGTTCTGCAAGGAGCCATTTGAATATGTTCTGAAAGATAAAGTCACTGCTGGTGATGAAGTGCATCAGATAAGCTGAAATGCATTTTAGTCAAGACTGGGTAAAAGAAATCAACAGTCCTTCATGCTAAAGGTTAAATATCTGCTTTTGCTCCAGCAGTATCAAAGCGTCACTTTAGAGCACTTTCATGGAAGCCTCATCTTCAGAGCAGCGTTCTCTCCCTTTGATCGCTGTGTCACTCCACAGTGACCTTTCAGCACTGGATCCCCAGGACACAGAGGGACACAGATGATGCCCTGTCCCTCATTGTTCACTCTTGACATACTTTCTTTTATCTCTTTTGTGGAGAAAGAAGGGATGAAATGGAAGTTTTTAATGTAAATCCGTCAGATCTTACAGACAGTATTTTTTCACTTGCTGGCTTCCCAGCAATGCTATTGATGATCTCTAAAAATATATGCTTAAATTTAATCTAGCCTTAAGTGGATACCATTATTTTTTTTGCCTAATATCATTGTGGCTCCAGAACTATGGAGCAGATTGGCCTTTTAGATTTTTACTTCCCATTCCATCAAGAGAACAAAATTGTTGAAGGATCATGTAGTTGGTTAAGGAAGCAAAGGAGCATTTTTCAACTGAGTTATACTTCTGTTGTTGAGGGAGATGTGACTAATAAAGGAGCATTTTCCTAGTCCTCCTTTTCAGTTTTCATCATAGGAATTTTATGAAAAGTTGTGCCAATAATAAAGATGGGGTAAATTCTAGGGAAGCATTTTCAGCTTTTCTGAAATTGCTTTTCTGTACCTTTTTCTCTAACTTAAATTTTCTCTACACAGGCAATTTTGCATGTGTGCAGCAATGGTTGAGAATGGGTTTTTGCAATAGCTATTCTGATTTTTCAACTCTTATCCCTCTTGTTGAATCATAAATGTTTAGTTATGGGACTGTCCACACTTATTTTTCACATATCTCCCACTTCAAATTATTACATTCAGTAATGCCGTTTTGGGGTTTTCTAGAACTATTCCAATTCATGATTTCATAACACCTGATGTTCTCTGATGCTGTGAGATAAAATTCTCCCCACCCCCTTTCCTCTTGGTGCTTGCTCTGTGGTGAAGGACATTTGCCTTTGTAGTCAGTGTTATATAATGTTCCAAACTGTTTATTTTTCCTTCTAGCCAGGATTATTGCAGTAGTTCTGAGGAAGTTTGCAGAGCTGCCCATTGCTCAGATGAGTCACAGCACTGTAGTCCTGCTCCCCTGCATTGGCTGGAGGTGTCTGGCCAGTTTGACCAGTTCATGGCAGTTCTGAACCTTCTCTTGCATTCCAGCTTTGATAGCTCTCTCTCAGCTCTCTGATATTTCTTACCAGTTTATTTAAACCTCCACAGTGTGACAAAGCTTTTCACTCCCTGAGTGGCTGCACTGAGCTGACAAGTTAATTGTTCATTTGTACGTGACTAAGGCTTGCAGGAGGCTCTGAGCCTCTCTGGGTGCGTGGTCCGTGCTCGGCGTGTGGAAGCTGTTCTGCACTGGGTGTGTAACCTCAATAGCAGAGTGCTCAGCTGTGCAGCACACTGCAGTTTTGCTGCCACAGAAATCAAGACCTGGGGCTTGCCAGTCTCTCTGTAGAAAGAAGAGGGAGAGCTGGAGGTCCAGGCTTACCAGTCCTGCCTGGAGAATGACAAGACAAGGATGGGCTTCTGTGTCCAGCAGTCCCTGCTGTGCGTGCAGCCTGGCTTTTCCATCACAGCCCAGTGAAACAGCAGCTGTGGCTTTCCCCACACAGACATGGCAGGATGGAAAGTCCTCTGTGTTCCCAGCAGCCTTCTGGCCTGCACACATCCCTGCCTTGTCTTCCTCCAGGGCTGATCTTGCTGCCAGCTTTGCAAACAACTTGGAAAGGGTCACATTTTTGGACTTGCCCAGATTTTGCTGTCTCCATTTTTGGAAACACTAATTGAGAAATGTTTATAGTTATCTGAAAGTTCTTAAAAATTTGGAATGCCAGAAATTCACCTTCTAGTGATGGAAGAGTTGGGTGCCCTAAAATCTGAGAGCTTCAGTTGGGACTTGTTCCTCCCTGCCCACGCTGCAGGGGTACAGCGTGTTCTGGAGCTTTGCAGGAACAGTGCTTCTGTAATCAGCACACGATGAAGAGATGATTAAGCCTTGAGAGGTTATAAGAGTTATGCTGGAAATGCAGAAAATATATTCTGAATATAAGTTTGTATTGGTGGACACCAAGAGTTTTTCAGAGCAATCAATTTTTGATTTACAGTTAAGACATTGGGCAGTGACTGATAGCAGAACCTTCAGCTCTCAGCATCTGTCAGGAAAGTACCTCATGTTTTTAAATTGATTTGTGTAATGGGATTTGTTGTGACCTTATAGAAGTAGTATAGAAAAAGTCCTCAAAAGTAAAGCCTTCTGCATCCTCAGAACCTGTTTCATGTGTAAGCACTGCACTGATGCCAGACTCCTGGGAAACTGGGGAGGTGCTTCCACAGCAAATGAGTGAAACTGTGACTGTGCTTTGTCTTTCTGTCCCAAGGTTTCACTACACTGCTCAGTAACTAAGGAGGCAAACTGCATGTGAAGAGTGTACTTTCTGAGGTAGCACGAGGCTTTTGCCCTGGAGTCTTTAGCAAAGAGACCTTTTTCCTTTGTATTTCTGACTGAGACTGTTTTGACAGAGGAATAGCTGACTCTTTATATTTTCTCTGTGTTTAACAGCATGTGTTTTATGTGCTTGCATTGCAAAACTATAAATCCCAGAATAAACAGATGACAAATTCCAGAGTGTGTTTTAAGTTGTCTGATTGCAGCAGTGTCTGTACCCACGGAGAGGAGCAACACCTCCGAAACCCTGAGCTGTGAGCATCCTCTGAGAGGGGAAGAGTCCTCCCTTCCCCATGGATAACTGCGGATGTCTCAAAGTGTGAGGTTGGGCTGTATTGATTTGGGTAATTGTCTGCTGTAGATCAGAAAAGCTACAATATCCTGAGGGTACAGCAAGCAGGTTTGTGGGGTTTTTTCCACTGTGAGCCTACCCAAAGGACATAGGTTTTTGTTTTTGCTCTCTATACCAGCAAAGATTGTCTCTGAAGTGCTGCATCAAAGCCCATCATTTAGAAAACTCTGATCTTACGTTGAGGGCTGCAGGCTTGGGCAGTGCTGCACCACCCTCTTGGCTATATCCAATTTAGTTACCCTCAGTGCCAGGTAGCCATCCGTGTTTTATTTATGGATTGAATTTGTGACGTCGCCTACCAGATGTTTAGTGATTTTCTGCGTATCAAATTATCCATTTAAAGGAAGGAGGGAGCCAGATTTTGAGCATTGGTGGAGTTAATCAGACTTTTAAATGGAAGGTTGCACCAAC
>QWTY01006774.1:0-12774 GCA_008033365.1 Pseudorectes ferrugineus
ATGTGAGCATCCAGACAGTTCCTCCTGCAGATCCCACCTATCTTTTGTCATAGTTGCAGTCACATTGACATGAACTCCGCTGAGAACAGGAGTGAGCTGTGCCAGAGTGGTGTTTCTTGACAACTGTGGGAGTTGGGTAGACATACTCTTTCAGTAGCATACTGTGAAAACCTGTCAGACCATCATATTCACAGATAAGTGACTTCTAAGAAAATTCAGAAATGTAATTAAAATTTACTAAGCATTTGTTAAACTTGGTTCAAGAAAGAACATTTCATTTGCAGATCAAAGTTGAGACAAGATTTAGTGTGGGGTTGTTTTAACTCAAAGTGGGCAAATGAAGGGAAAAGCCAAAAGACTCATGAGCAAAATTCCGGTTAAAACATTGGAAGTCAATGGTTTAGCTTAAGGACAACGGAAGGTAATGTAATGAAAAGGTTGCACTGGGACAGGCAGGACATTTATCTCTCCTGGTGTCTTGTCTCTGATAGTGTCTGGGGGGAAAATGCAAATACTTGAGGGAGAGTATAAGGCTGTTGAGGCAAGTGCATAGTAATAGTTCATTAATTTCCCAACCTCAAACCATTTATAATTTGAAAAGTTGCTGGCCTAGAAGAGCTTTCTGTGTAGTTCTGTTAACCCTCAATGCATTTTTCTTTCACGAAAGTTCCCAGGCTGTTCTTGAAACTGTACTAACTTGCAGTATCCTGTGACCAGGAATTCTACATCTTTGTAACAAGGTTTGAGGTGAACGAACTACTTTCAGTTATTCAGAATTTTTCACGTAGTAATTTTAATTTGGAACAATTTAGCCCTTGTACTAGAAGAGGTAGTGATCACTGCAGACCTTTTCCCTCCATGTCATTCATGTTTTAGTAGTTAGTTGCTGCATATCGCTCTCTTTATCCAGACTAATAAGTCTGTACCTATCAATTCATAGAATTCAGGTTGGAAGAATTTCAGGAGGTCTTCAAGTCTAACCCCACTCCTTTGTACAGAATCCATCTTATCCTTTTATGTTCTTTTTTTGAAGACTTTCCAGTTTTGCCAGGGCCTATGTAGACAGAGAGTCATACTGCACAGTCCATGAGATGCAAATTTGCTACGAGTTTATAGCATATGATAATGAAATATTCTTCTTTGTGTTTTTTTTTTTTTTCCTAGACACACATACCTATCTGCATTTTTAAAAAATAAACTAGCCTCTTTAAATTGCAGGACATGTAAGAGGATATTTTATATATGATAAAATTGTGTTTGTGAAAAGAAGTCATGTGTTTAAACTTTTTTCAGTTAAAGCACTGCTACTTGTTGAAAATCTGAACATGGAAAATATGATACATTTCAGTTGAGAGCTCATTATATAAATGAGTTTCATAAGAAAAGTTCTGTCTTTCCACTATTAATATCCATAATAATGACAAAAGATTAAGAGAAAAGACCTTATACTTAACACGATATTAAGGATAGTAGTTGATGGAGGAAACATATCACAGAAAAACTTTCTCAATTACATTTAAAACTGGGAGAAAGGGTAAAACCGCAGCATTTTGCAGTGAACAGCACAGCATCTGTCTGAACTGTGGAATTCATTATTCTCCCAAGACTTCTGTTGTATGTATTCTAAACAGCAAACCTTATAACCAGGGCTTATAAAGTCTGAAATTCTATCCTAGGCAGCTGTAATGTACATCTCTAATGCAGACCTGGTACGGTGGAGTATTGGTAACACTGCATTTCATTTGTGCATGTGATGATGCAGTTCGTAAGCTTTCACAGGTATGCAATTTTTGATTGAAGTAGTGATATAAAGATGGCCCAGGCACAGACAAGGACCCAGAGCTTAATACTATCAAAGGGAATAAACTAAACAAAGACACAGTCTTCATCAAAGAATATGTAGAGCTGAGGTAGTACATCACACAGGCTGTCATATCAGACTAAACATTCCCCTCGCTAAGGGCAAGCAAAGCTTTCATGCCAGCTGAGGTGTGACAACAGGGAGCATAAAGCCCATTACACATTCATCCTTTCACACCACTCCTTCAACAAAATGCAAAAAATACCTTTTCAGTCTGTGGAACTGTGTCTGAACACGGTGGTCATTGCTGGGTATTGTCCAATGCTGTCTAACTTTTTATATAAACCTGTGCACCACATTTGGGCTTATCTTTAATGTCATACACGTAGCCCTCTGAAAAGGAACATGGTATCATTGGTGGCAGTGCTTAAAGGTGGACATGACTACTCAGGTGCTGATCACCAGCAAAATGAGGAAAGGAGACCTGCCTACTGCTTTAGCAGTAGTGGTGAAACTTTAATTATTGTTTCTAACTTTTCATCATACTTCATGGAATTTGTGGCCAAGGGAGTGAAGTCTAGAAAATTCCACTGACAAAATGTTAGGAAGCTTAGGACATTGCAAGGTTTGGAGAATTCTTGAAGACAGTGGATTCTGAGATGCAAAGAAAGCAGAGGAGGTGAGGTGATAATTTTCAAGCAGATTTGAATTAGCTGCAGTGACAGAATGAATTAAGTATTTTCCATCTTCTCCTATGCATCAAGCTGATTGGCATATAACAAAGATGTGCTGTCATGCGCTGGGAGAAGTCTTGAAGCACCTGGAAGGAAGGCTTGAGGAATCTATATCACTAGAGATTTTTAGAAAGAGATTGGAGAAGCAGTATAGAAATACTAGCTGCTGTGCCTTGCTTTCAGTCATGATAAGGCTGATTCTGCTGCACTGCACAAGCTGATGTTGGTATTTAATGGAAAAACAACCTGAAGATAATGTGAAAATGAGCTATAGAAAAAGATTGACAGGCTTGAGAAAATGTACTAATGGGCTACTTTAATCTAACAGAAGCATCACAACAAGAACTAATGACTGGAAGCAGAAGATGCATAAACTCAAATTAAAAATAAGACACAGATTTTTATGCTGAGAGTGATTAACCTTTGAAAAAAAAACTGCTAAGGGGAACTGTGGATTGTGTGTTTCCTGAAGATATGAAATTAATACCAAATGTTCTTTCTGACAGTTAGGCTCCAGTTAGGCTTAGTAACAGTCCACAAATAGCCTAATCTTGTGGAATTGATGGTTTTTTTGGTTTGGGGTGTTCGTTTGTTTTGGTTTATTTTCAACATAGTCAATTTTTACTTCTTCCAACTCGCTGCAAACACAGTATCACCTGCTGACCTTCCTTTTGGATTCCAGTCATCAGCCCCTGTTTTAAATAGACAGTGTAACCAATGCGTCATAGGAAACAGGAGTTTAGAGTTTGGATGTGGGAGGCTCAAAATGAGATCATAAATTCTTTCTTATTATGTTTACTACAGTAAAACCTTGGTTATTCACATGCTACCGGAAAAATGGGCAAAGATTTTATTGGTGAAATGCTGGAAATTGGGTTAGATGATGTAACGATGCCTTGAAGACTATGAATATATTAATTCATATACAACTACTACTAGCAGATGGTAATGGTGGGCTTATTTCTGTTTAGGAATTTGTGCATTGCCTGACTGGATGCTATTATTGATCAATTTCTTAAATAACATAAAAGTAATAAAACATGTCTTTTTCTTCTTTTATGATACTTTGATTTTTGTATTTAAAATTCACCTGTAAATTGCACTATAAATTTTATGTGCAATGTCATTGTTCAGTATTAAATCCAACATTCTGTGCAACATTAAATTCAGTGCTCTAGCCCCAACTGTAGCATACAGAGCACTGCAATCAGCCTGATGGGATCATACATTCACATTACTAGGCTCCTGTAAACCATTTGACTGTCTATAAGTCTGTAGTCAAAATAACAAAGGTCTTTTTTCAGTTCTCCCATGTCCTTTTGTATACATAAGAATATAGCAGTATTTTTCAAGTATGAAAGTTTAGCAGAAGAAAGAAACCAAAAAGATTAGAGGGAGAAAAAATATCCATCTTTCCTTACTTGACATTTTGTTATTAGGGAAACTCAGCAACAAATAATTAGTATAGGATTCTTTGCTTGCTTAGACTGCTTATTTACTCCCTACTTAATATTTGTATATTCAGTAGTGTCAAACAGCACAACCAAAGCTTGTTCTGCATACAATAAAACTACTCCCTGGCTCTGGAGTTATAGAGTTTAAGTGTCAGCTTGTAATACCCTTGCTCATTTTGCAAAGATATATACTTTGCAAATAGTCATTTTGAATTAAGCAATGTACTACTCAGAAGGAAGAAAGGATGCAAAATGTGGCCCTAAGGATAAGATTCATCTCCCTTAAATTAGCTATTCAAAGTGCGGTTAAACATTTCCTACTTGATCCCTTTTAATATTGATTCAGCTGTCTGGCCCAGGCAGACACTTCCCTTGTATATATAATGTACTGTACTTTGAGCAGTCAGGAGCTTGACTTGGCAGTGAACTTCCAGGCTCTTAGACTCCTGCTATGATTCTTAGAGGTCCCATCCTTTCCCTGCATTGATTTCTTCAGTTGTCCACTTTTTGCTGGACCTGTCCCATCTTCCTTTTATAGACTCATAGAATCATTTAAGTCAGAAAAGGCCTTTAAGTCCAACGCTTAACCCAGCACTGTCAAGCCCACCACTAAACCAGGCCCCTAAGTGTCTTTTAAATACCTCCAGGGATGGTGAGTGCACTATTTCCCTGCGCAGCCTGTTCCTTTCTGGCTTTTTCAGACAGGCATTTGAAGTATTCTATTCCCAATAATACCATATGAAATGAGGGCCAGGGAGAAAGGGAGTAGCAGGGAAGATAGGTTGATCAAGCTGAACTCCATTTGCTTAAGTCTCCTGGCATGGTGTTTCAGGATCATATGGGTGGAACACATGATTACTCTCCTTCCCACCTCATCATTTCAGACTTGGTACCTGAAGTAGAGGTAGCTTGCACCTTGGTGCAGAATAGAGGTCTGAGGCAGCAGGGACAGCTATTTTGGAAGATCGTAGACTTTGAAACTGGGATGCCATCATTAAGAAATGGTGTGAGCATCAGGAAAAGCTCTTTATTATGGAATGGTGTGTGGGGAAGGAGGAAAGGGAAATGTGCCAGAGAAAACTGCTCCACAAAGACTCGTGCTTCTCTGTCCTTTATGAGAAAACTTCAGTGGAAGAAGGTGAACTCCAGAAACCATGTCAGAAGCCTTCAGCAACCTTTCACAATGAAAAGTGTGTTTGGTTTTCCCCCTCAGAAACTGGGAGAAATCCCAGATTTATGTAGTTGTACAAGCATCTAATAGCTCAAGATATGCTTACATACCTTTGATCTGATGGGCTAAGTGTGAGCATAACCATTGCTTCTGCTTCCATCTCTGTGTGAGCCAGTGGTATAATACCGAACAAGTGTTTTTGCTTGCTCTTGCTGCTGGTTTCCCTGTGCCATAGTACAAAGACCACAATATCGAGCCAATTAGCTTCTGAATTTTGGTTCATGGACATAGCTAAATTGCATGCTGTACTCAGGAACTAAAATAATTTAGAGGATGAGTTAATCAGCACTTCTTGCTAACACCCATCTACTTGTGAAGTGCTCAGGCATTACGTCAACTACCGTATGTTTGGATTCATTATGCTGGAGTGGGCCCACATCTATCTCAAAGATAGATTATACAATGCTTAGGCTATTCTCTGTCTCAGACCTTGGCTAGCAATCTGGGGCTGTTATAAATCTGGGATTGTTATAAATCTCTGCTGTAATTTCTATTATACCGGACAGGGAATTGAGTTTTTCTCCTGCGTGCTTATGGTAATGGATTGCAGGTTACCAAAATTACCACTTATTGTATACACCAAATGCAAGCCACTAACTGACAAAATTACCAATTACTCTAATGCAGGTAATTGTTTTCCTTCAGGTTTTAAGTCTTTTTTTATGGGATTCTTAATTCCTCTAGATGTTGTTTGTATCCATCTAGCCAGCAAAACAAATAGATCTGTTAGTGCTTCCTCACTTTTAATGATTTTTTAAATAGGTGTTTCTTATTCATCTTGAGTTCTCATGTGTCTTCAGAGAAAGTTTAAATGGAGTTTTCTGCCTTGGAATTAATGTACCTGTAGAATAAGTGTCTGTTTTCTGAAGGGTTTTCTTTGAACAGAGTATTTATGCAGAAGAACTTATGAGAAAAAAAAATAACAGCTGGGGGGGAAGGGAATGGAAAAAAGTGTCATGTCTAGATTTAATTGAACATTAGGTAAAATGTATAGATATAACTTAATGCGCTTTTTTTCTGTTCCTGTAACTGCATTCCTGCAGAAATGCTATTCTATGACTCACAGATAACTTTTCGCAAGCTATTTATGTATGTGTGTAACAAAGTTTGGCTTGTTGTGGTTTTTGCCTTGTTTTTTTTTTTTTTTGGCAGGTGAATATGTAGTCAGAAATCTCTCCTTCACAGCTACGTGCTTGTGGATAATTAGCTGAAGAGCCTAATCCTCTATTTCTTATCCATGGCATAAAAGGTTGGGATGCATGTGTGCGTTTCCAATGATACTGGTGCTTCTATTTGACCCATTTATTTGGAGAGGAGAACCAGCTCTGCTTATCAGTGAAGGAAGAGAGGAGGCACTCACTCTGTTCTTTAATTTGTCCCACTTGGTTTCCATGTACTTTGAGACATCCCCAAAGAATACAAGTTCAGGAAACTGGTAGGGAGACCAAGCTTTAGTTTTGCAAGCAGTGATGGGAAGCTCTCTCGCAGCAACTTAAAATTTGGGAGAGGTTTCTTTCAGCACATTTCTTTTGGACAACAGTGTCATAGAATCACAAAATTGTTTAGGCTGGAAAACACCCTTAAGATCATCAGATCCAACCATCAACCCAGCACTGTCAAGCCCACCACTAAACCACATCTACATGTCTTTTAAGCACCTCCAGGGATGGTGACTCCACCACTTCTCTGGGCAGCCTGTTCCCATGCCTAACAACCCTCTTGGTGAAGCATTTTTTCCTAATATTCGGTCTAAACTTTATCTGGTGCAGCCTGAAGCCATTTCCTGTTGACCTATCGCATCCTCTTGTCCTATCCCACTCCCCTGTTTAAATTGGTATTTTAACAGTACAGGCTTGGCATCTGCCCTGTGTCTGACTTGCAAGATGAAGCTCTCCAGAGAAACCACCACCAATATTGCTAGAAGGCTGCTGGGGACAAGCAGTGCTTTCTGGAGATCCACAAGGCAAACTCTTAAATACGTTTGTAAGGACTGTAATGAAGGCCCATTATATTGTTTCTCGAGAGCTAAAAGCAAACCTTTTCTATATTGAATCAAATATTGTTTTCCTCCCGAGTGAAATGCTCTGCCTTATCTGTATATTCCAGGTGACAGATTTTATCTGCTCATTCTATCTTTAAGGAATGTATACACAAGTTGGTTTTTCTTGCAAAATCTGATAAAGAGCTTGTCTCTTCCTTTTCCATAGACTTTTAATTAAATATACCGTTCCCTGCTTGTGATAGGGTTTACCAGGGGAGATCTGCTTTTGTTCCCTTGTGCAATATGGACAAATAATCTGTTGGGATAAGAGACACTTGAAGGATTGTAGGACACTGAAATGGTTTGCAGGATCTCCTCCCTGTTCATTTACAGGTTTTATTAATTTCATGTGACCTTTCTATTTAGCTTCATAGGTAAAAGTATTTTTAGATGTGAAAATACTGCTGGTGTAGTACACTAGGTATTTTTTCTTAAGTTTAAGTCTTACTTAATAAGAAGTTTGCTAATATTTAGACATAATATCTGTGTTCTGACCATAGCAAGCAAAGAGATAAATTTCCAACGGAAATAAACTCTCTTCATTTTAAGGTCCGACTCTGTTTTTTATATTTCTCTTTAAAGGAATACTATTCACACAATACCACATCTTTTGTTCCCATCTTTTCCCGGCATAACCTAAATCTGCAATTACATGAATCCATGGTTCTTCTGTTGCATTTCAGTTCAGGGTTACAAACCTTGTCCAGATACAGTTCTTTACTAAGTTAGACAAGGTAGCCAAATCTTTAGTCAAATGTCAAGGGTTAAATTTCTGCTGTTGATTTGAATTTCTGTCACCTGCCTCCTTCCTTCACTTATTTCTACACTATTTTAAGCAGTTCCATAAAATGTTTAGCAGTTGCTATAAAAGTTGTTTCAGAAAAAAAAATAAAGGTCACTCAAATAAAGACACAAAATTACCAAATGCAGCTAGAAAAGGCTCAACCATTTAAAAGGTCAGATTAAATAAGACACACTGTGGGGTAATTTACCCCCCAGCTGCTTAGCTTTTATGAAAGCTGATGAAAGCACAGAGGTGAAGGAGTTGTGTTTGTAGAAATGGTTTCTGAAGCAAAAATTGATGAAGATTGATGTGTCTTCTGTAAAGTGCCCTTCAAAGATACCTATCCACTTAGAAGGTGAATATCTTTGTGTGATGATCATGAAGCATTTTTTTCAGCTCTCACGTCTCATAAAGCAAACACCCTCAAGACAGAATTATAAAGGGACAAAGATGGAAGGAACTTTAAGAACTGGCTCAGACTTTGGTGCATCTGCCCTTGAATTTTGTGTGATGCCTCTGAGTGCTGACAGATTGAATACTGTTATTACGTGCTGCACATTGGCAACTGATAATGTGTTTTTATTAAATGCTTCAAATTTTTTTTCAGATTCTCCTTTGAGAAAAGTAAAGTAATACTGTTATTTGTAGTGTACATCAGTGAATGCTTTAAGAAGGTCATGTTGTCAAAGAGCTGCCCTGTGTGCCTGTGGGAATTTATCTGTTTTAAGTCCATCTTTTCTCTTTTGAGTGAAAGGTTCCATTCTATTTGCTCACAGCAGTTCCGTTTTAAATATAACACTTATCGGTTTTACAACAGCTTTTTGGGGCTGCTTCAAAAACTGGTAGGTAATATTCTCCATGCGATGAAAAGAGATTGTATTTGTGGGAATACACGTGCAAGGTATGATCTTAGATATGTTGATCATAGAGAGTTAACAGTGAAAGGAAGGAAGAGGAGATAACAACGGCCATCACAGGTGCTTGTGTCTGAGAATCTGGGAAAATTGGGAAAATTTTGTGAAAATTGTTGGGGGCTTTTTAAAGGAATTTTTTGTTTTCCTCAGTTTTCTTCAATTTTTTTGTAGAATGACTGGAAGTGTTCATGAGGAATTGCTCATCACAGTAGGACAGTCACATGCCCTATGTCAATTATCATTTAATTACCATTAAGGAGTGTCTTCTGTTGCAGTTGATGCTTTTGTATCCACAGCAACTGTTTGTCATACAAGAAAGGGGGTTGAGGTGTGGTGTTTGCATGTGTGTGTGTTTTGGGAGGGATTCTTTGCTAAATGCTTTAGTTTTCTAACTTTCATCCAACTTCCGTCTGGAGAGTTCTGTTTCAGACCATGTGTAAATCACCCTGGTAAGCCTGAAACTGCACTGAGAAGGCATTGGACTACAAGCAAAATTTTTCAGGAATTTTCAAACCATTAAATGATATTGAATTTCCCTCTTTCAGAGGCTGTTTTTCTTGCAAAGCTGTTGTATCATTAGGACAGTTAATAAGGAACTGAGACTGCTGCCCCTCCAGTTTGAAGGCCAGGGAGCCCGGCCACGTGCTCTCTGGTGGAGACAGCTCTCAGAGTTCTCTCCTTGGAACAAGAAATTAACCTGCAGGACACAAGAAAAAGCCTCCCTTCTCTGATTTTAAGAATTATTTGAAACAGATAAGTAGAAAATATTTTTCTATTGAAAATATTCACAAGTGTGAAGCTTGTGTCTCATAAGCATCTAAATTTTGAGGGGTCATTTTATTTGTCATATTTTAGGTAGAGAGTGTCCAATTGCCTTTTATTCTGCATTAGTCTTATTGTATAGTAAGTACAGCAAAAACACTGAGAGCTTAGCTCCACACCTTTTTATGTGTTATGTTAACATTAAATAAGAAGTGTAGTTACTCACTTGGATAGCACTTTCATCTTGAATACTTTTAGCAGTTTTTACCTACTTTTATAATTTTAAATTAGGCAGTTAACTTGAAATAAGGTGGTAAAGGTGATTGCTTATTCCACTGTTCTGTCTGATATTCTTAGGGTTTCAGTTTGCTCTATCAGCTTTGACATTTAATCTTTGTCAAACTTGCTTTTTGGATGGAACAAAATGGTGTTATCTGTTTAGTTAGGTGCAACTAGCAACTCAAGGTTAAATCAGGAACTGATGTCTGGTTGTCATAGCAGGAAGGAATGTTCCAGCTGAATCACAATATGTATTTTATTGCAGTATATGCTTTCTCTGACATGGTCAACCACCCCACTTCTGAAAAAAAAAATTGGTGCAGAACTCTATAGTGCCTATAAAATTCACCAGTGCTGGGGCCCTATTCTTGAAGGTTAAAGTACACGTTAATAATAAACCATTAGTGTACATTTTAATGGGATTGGTACATCTCATTTGTGTTCTTCCATCCATGCTACTCAGAGTGCTCCTTTTAAAACAGTTGAGAGGGATACCTATATGTCCATTAATATACTGTATACAGCATGCCTTTAAATGTGGGGGAAAAAACCCTAACATATTTCAGGGGGACTCTCCTGGATTTTCATCACGCTAATGTGGTACACATATTCATTTTTTTCCCCATGAATTTGGACTAAATTTCAAAGATACATATAATTCTCAGTGCTTGATTACTCTTGGATTGACATTTTTGCTTTAACATTTACATTTTCAGCTACAGGGTAGGCTTTGTTAAACTCTACTTGGTGGCAATCTTGGAAAAGATTTTTCTATGCTTTTCATCCTTCTTCATAAAGCACAAACAATACCCAATGTATTGCTGGTGACCATGTAGAAGAGACGTAGGTGCAGGAGACTGTGAAGTACAATCAGTAAGTATTTGAAGCGATAGCTACAATAGTTTCTTTGGATACATGATTGCTTTATAATTCTCCAAATAGATGTTTTTGTTCCTGTAGTGCTACACTAACACTACACTACAGTAATATTCCAGTGGTATTTATTTTATTAAGTGTATTTCTTGTTTCGGTCTAGTTGGGTATAGATCAGTGAATCACCACAGCATTTTTAGAAGGCAAGAGACTGCACTCTTGTACAAATCTAAGTTCCTATATGTTGTTTGATAAAACTAAGCAAAGCAGAGTAGTTCTTTTTAATGCTTGTATATAAAAAGTAAAAATCACTAAGACAAATCTGCTGCTAAAGATGTGCTTTCCTGACCATGTGCTGGGAGATAAAAATTTCTGGATAAAGTGCAACTGACTGTCTACTGAGAGGTATTCTTGAGGTATTCACCACTTCTAAAAATAGAAAGAAACAAGCATTTTTCATTCAAATTCTCTAGTCACAGGAGATTTTCAGAGCCTTCTTTGGAGTCTAATTGCTTACAAATTCTTTTGCAGTTTTAGTTGGATTCGTTATTCTCTATCCCTGCATCTCAATGTAAATGAGATGTGTGCAATTATACCTTCCTGGTGACAAAAGCCATTTCTGTACCTGGCAGCATGTAAAAATTCAGAATGAAAAATCATCTAAATGGTAAACAGCATGAGTTTCTGACATTTCTACTGAGCCATGCTAAATGAACTTCTGTGTTTTACATTCAGTAATTAGTTGATTGTGCAGATAAGAGAAGGTAAAAGATGCAGTAAGTATGGATTTTGTTAGGGTATTTTTAGTCCTTGCCAAAATAATACTTTTATTTGGTTTGTGGTTTTTCTGTGTTTTCTTTTAAGGGTGTTTTTCTCACTGAAACGCATGCAGTGCTACACAATGGTTAGAGCATGATACACTGTATTACACTTGGTCTGATCCAAATCCAACTCAGTTTCCAGAACCTACTGCTTCTGTTTTAAACTAAAATCAGAAACAAACATGCACAAGCCAGCTATTAGATTCTCTTGACATGACCTACCATATTTTCAACAAACCCACACTGTTTATTGCTTTTAGCATGTTTACTCCCATATGTTCACATACTGCCTTCTTCACTCTATGCTTGTTACTCTTGCTAAAACATAGTCGCGTGTCCTGCTTGCATGTTTCAATTAGTACATCTTCCTTTTCACAGTCCTCCATTATTCCTGCTGTTGCCTGATTTCCTGAAGAACACTTTTATGCCAGTGTGACTTCTTCGGGTTACTCGTTTGAGCAGCAGCAGGGTTCCACCTGAAGACGAACTCATCTCTTAGACTTGAGCTGTGCAGACTCCTGAACCAGCACAGAGCACAGGAGTGTGGTGTCCAACCCTTAAGGGCAAGGGAGCACCCAAGATTTGTAGATGCTCGTGGTTGAAAGGAATGAAAAAAGTCAGAGGATCCACAAAAACTCACAAAGTTTTGTCAGTAAATTACATAGTTGGCATGTAAGTTGGAATGTTGGTCCCTAACCTACTAAATGAGCACACTGCAGTGGGCTTTGGATAAAGGGGCAAGATGAAATGAAAGAAGGAAGGGAGGAAGGAAGGAAATGTCACCAGTCTTGGTTCCAGTGTTGGTCCAGCCGATGGGATGTCCAGGGTTCTGGAGCATGCGTCCAGCCTTGGTGGGGGTACCTTTTTATAGACAGGTTTCCCACTTCTTATGCAAATTAGTTCTGTGCAGAATGTTCTGGCAGACCTTTCTGGAAGAGGGCCAGAAGTCTTTGGGGTCTTGATCTTCCCCTACAGTCTGTGCCATCTTCCAAGCCTCATTCCTGCTCTTGTGCTGTACTGTATTGTGCGTAACTCCAGGAACTAGAACAAGGATGTTTGGCCTGGAAAAGTGGTGCCCTG
>QWTY01006776.1:0-25962 GCA_008033365.1 Pseudorectes ferrugineus
CCTCCTGGCCAGGGGCTTCCTGGGAACATGAGTGCTGGCTTGATGAGGAGGATTCCCTTTTGCAGGCTGTTTTCTAAGCTTTGCTTAAAGCTCCTTTGGGGGGAGGAGAACAGCAGCAAATCTTGGCTTTTCCATCACATTGCTGCTTGATGCTGCCTATTCCCGGTTAGCCCCAAAGCATCCAGGCTCTAAACTTGGTTTAAAGGACAAGGCCAGCTGGCAGAATCCCTGCTCGTGTTGGGTTTTTTTCACTGAAGAAGTGCCTGTTTGGTATTTACCCTGATCCTGCTAACTGGAAACATCATGAAAAATACAGGGTGTCATGTATTGATGGTTGTCTTGTTATGCAAAGAGAAAAGCTTTTTTTGAGTTTGTTCAGCATGTTAATACCTGGCTTGGCAAATGTCAAGTGAGTGAAGTTCACTTCCTGGCCCATGCCTCCTTGTGACACTCATCTCTGTTAGAACCATTCAGGGAAAAAGCCTGTGTAGTAGTAAGGAGTTGGTTAACTCTGGTGGCAATTTGACTTTCCTGCACATGAAAATAATGACTGGAATTTTGAATTTCTTCCTATGACTTTTCACCTGCTTTAGCTAAAAATAGCCAGTATTAATTTTTATCCTATTCCTGGCATTTCTGTGTAAGGTAAATTCGAGTCGGTAAAAGTGCTTGCGATTCTTCAGCACTACATGATAGAAGAGACTCAGATATGGGGGGATGTTTCTGAAATGCTCCACTTGAAGGTTCTCAAGTAATATATGTGTAACTTGCAGGGTGATAAGATCGACAGACGGGTATGTATTTTTTGGCACAGCTTGTGCATTTTCCTGCCAAAAGCAGGCCTTTCCTCTTGTCTGGAGTCTGCTGGGGAGGATTTCTTTAACTGCTTTTTGATGTGTTCCCACTTACAGCTTTGTGTTGCAGTGGTTTGGGTTTTCCCTGGCATAACAAACTCTTGGTGCCTCCAGTGGAATCTCTGGGGATGCTCCCCAAAACTATGGGATCTGTACCTTGGGCAGCACGGGTGCTTTCTTTCTAGGGGGCAGACATCTGTTCACATAATAGGTGTGACTTCTTGTAAGGAAAACTAAAACTGTTAGAAGTAGTGTTTTCTGAATGGCCTGTAGCAAACAGCTGGTACCATCAGAAGTGGGGATATGCTGCTGTTGTCCTGACTGCTAAAAGAAAAACGGTTTAACCTGCCTTCCAGCCTGCCTGCCTTCCTAATTGGGAACAGCAGGGATCTCATTATGAGCAGGTGACCCCTGAAGAGTTGTTTGATTTCCAGGCTGTTACTTAAAACACAGCTGAGTTGGTTATTGGTGGCACAAAAAAAAGTATTTCTGTTGTGGAACTGTGTTGTGTTTTACCCTGTTGATCACAGCTGCCCTGAGAGGTAGGGCTGGGTTGTTACCAGCCCTGAACCGTGGAACAGCAGCCATGGGGAACTGTTATCTGTCAGAGTAGGTGTTATTACCATGGTATGCCTAGAAAGTGGCTGTTTTTTAGAGAGGATGTTTTGAGCTGTGTGAAAATCCTTAGAACACATCAATTTGACCTCAGCACAGCAAGCAGTGCTTGAGAATAAATGTGGTTTGCAGCTGCTCCCAGATTATGTGTGTGCTGAAGTGCTGGGCTGCACAAGCAGAAGTAACTCCATGTTTCTCAGGAGGGAAGGGACACTGGTGCCAATGCTGGAGAAGGCTGAGGTGTGGCCATGTGCTGTAGGGCCACTGCCAGTTACAGGGGTTATTCCCAGTGTGCATGGGCTGGCAAATCCTGCTGGGACAGTTAGAGCCAGTGTTTGTAAATGGGGGAGGGAACACTTTTCTTGGTTGCCATCTGAATGTTGACTGTTGGATGAAATGGATGCTTGTCTTAGCTCAGCTGGGCCCAACTACCTGCAGCAGAGACAAAATTTATAGGACAGTCAATTTGGAGATGAAAACTAATTTTGTCTGTCTAACAAAAATAAAATGCTGCAGTTAGCATTTGCCTTGCTGACTTAATGTTCATATTGTCTGAACCAAGGCCACTACAGGATTATTGTTCTTTTACTTAGAAAATAATACTAGGAACACCTGGCAGTTTTTAGTCAGCAGGGGAGGTCTTGGTGACGCATCTTTTCCAGGGAATCCCTACCTGACTAAATGTACACCTTGTTCCTTCTTTTACGGGGGGTCTGTGTATATTCCTTCATGTCACCCTTGTATTAAAAATGCAGAACTAACACATTATGATTTTATATTGGTGCTGATTTGCATTGAGTCATGTTTCACATCTGTGTTGCTTGCTGGTTTGCTCTGAAAACAGTTCAACATGAATGGTTTGATCCTTGTTTTATCCAAGCATTAAAGCTGTTCAGTATAACTAACAAATGGGTGTTTGGAAAGACGTGACTTGTTGTCTATAAAATGATAAGGTAGAAGAAGGTGAGTTCTGATCCAATACAGCTTGGGTTTGTATTTTAGACCTCTCTGTGGAAAGGTAATGATGGGGGTGTTCATTCTTCACAGGGCAGCAAAGTACAGACCAGAGTTGGACTACTGATGTTGCTTTGTACTTGGCTGAGCAACTGCTCCATTGCTGTCACCCACTTCCTTCACAATCCAGCCAATGTTCCTTTTGTATCCTTGACCTGCTTGCGGAGTGGAACTCCTTGCTTAGACATTACTTGGGTTATTCATGTTCAAGTTAAATGTTTGTCTAGATCAGTTCACGGGCATTCTGCAAAACAGAAAACGCACTGGGCCAAGAGACAAAATCAGCCTTGTGTTGCCAGTGCTCTGTGTACACTGACCCATGTGTAAGATGCACATACCAAAGTAGTGGAAAACTGTTTGTCTGCCAGCCAAGCGTGTTTTTAGTGCATCAAGCCTGTTGGTATTTTTAGTGTGAATTAAACTTACACTCAAGAGGCAGGAAGAATGCTTTGCACTTCTATTAATTTCTGTGCTTGCTTTTCAGGAAAAAATTAGTCAAGTACTTGAGCACATAAAGCTAAACTGGCACCTTATCTACACTGCAGGAGTGTTTTGGAACAAGTAAATCTCTCAGGTTAGACAGACAGCTACTGACAAATTTATGGGAAACCACTGATTACCCAAGTTCTTCAAAATAGAGTTAACTCTGCAAGGGTTTTGTCAGCTCTTTTGTCTTACTTCCTAACAAAGCTTGGGTTTGTGTGTAAATAAAAGGGAATGTATACAGGGAGAAGTGTTACATGTGTTGTGATTATGAAATATCTCCAATATCCTTATCAAGAGTTCTAGCTCACAGGGCAGATAGCTGAAAACCTTGGAGAAGAGGAGCAGCTTGTCCAAGGCCTGTGTGCACTTTTGCTTGGCATTTCCATCTACTACAATGACAATTCCCTTGAGAATTACAGGAAGTAAGTATGATAAAGAAATAACAGGACTGTAGGGAAGGGTTCTGTGAAAGGCAGATGGTGGTTCAAGAGGCTTTTAAGTGGGACAGCAGTAGGGTTAAGACTTGAGACAGATAATAAGAGTTGTATCTGCAGAACCCACCTTGAGGGAATGATGGGTTCACTTCCTGTCCATTTGTTGCAGTGTCATTGATTTGTCTTTTCCTTGTAGAGAGAAACTGAAGCAGCTGATTGAGAAGAGGATTGGCAGGGAGAACTTCATTGAGAAGCTTGGCTTCATTAGCAAACATGAACTTTATTCCAGAGCTGCTCAGAAACCACAGCCTAGTTTCTCTAGCCCAGACCACATGATGTTCGACCATGAATTTACAAAGCTGGTAAAGGAATTGGAAGGTGAGATGTTAGACTCATTTCTCTAGGTTTTGTCATAAAATGATGGATGAGCTACCAAACATCTTGTGTTACTGTTTAGTGTGATGACACTAAAGGTTATGGTAATAGCTGTAGGCAATCATATACCCAAGCTGCAGTTTAAGTGTTCAGTAAAAATATGCTAACTGGATTACCTGATATTCTTGGGTGAAATGATTATCAGTAGATTCAGTGAGTTATCACACTGGCCAAGAGGTGTTTACCTGTGCTTACATGGAAACTCAAGTACTGAGCACATACAATGGTCATAGAAGCGTCATTTGTTGAAGTACATAATCCAGATATTTGCTGTTTCTAATTGATAAATTAAAAAAGGTGAATGCTGAAATTTTTGGCTTGTTAGGAAATGGACACTGTTTAGTCTGTGCTTCACAGATTGTCATCATCCCTAACATCTGACTGGTGTCCTGTTCATTAATATTGCTCTAAACTTAAATCAGTCTAGAGAAAGAAAAAACCTTAAAGCAGCAATGGTAAACATGGATTTGCCCAAGCTCTTGCAGTCCCAAGTCTTTCTCTTATTTGCAAAGTGATTTGGGCTGCAGCTGTAGTGGAGCCATAGTGCAAGTAAACACAGCTTTTTTGATAGGAAATACTCAAAACACCTGTTTACTTGTCTGAAACAGAGTAAAGCAGTAAAGGTGCAAACTGCAATAAAATCACCATTTCTATTAAACCTTTGTGACAATCCCTTTTTTAATGTGCAGGTTGAGTTTCTAATGCTATGAACTCAAACTGTGAGGCTGTGAGACTGTTTTGAGGACAAAGATGTGGACTGAGCTCTAGTTGACAGAAACTGTTTTTGACAGGTGTCATAAGTAAAGCAATTTACAAGTCCAGTGAAGAAGATAAAAAGGAAGAGGAGGTCAAGAAGACATTGGAACAGCATGACAATATTGTGACTCACTACAAAAAAGTCATTAGAGAGCAGGTAAGAGGGAGCTGGACCATACATGTGCCTCTAAAGGCTGTTGGTTTTGTCTTTTGGAGGCATTGTGGTACACTTAGATTCCCCCTTGTTCCAAAACAGATAAGGAATCTAGCAATGTAGAAATGCTTCTAACAGCACTGATGTCAAGGTTCAACTGAAATGTCAGTGTTTAGAACACCAGTTAGTTCTTTTTTTTTTCCTTGGGGTACATGTCCTTACCCGTGTTGGAGCATTTCTTTTCAAATGAGAACCCAGAGAACTCACCGGCCTTCAGAGATGCAATTCGTAGTTCTGTGCTCTCACTTTGATGACTGATGAAATGGGCTGAGTGAAAAAATGGTTTGTTGGTGAAGTTTGGGTGTATCTGCTGGGATTGGACTCAAAACCTTTTTCCAGGGATAGTAAACTTGTGTGGTTGCTGCAGCTTAGATGGAGACATAGAGGAACAAAGCTAATTAACTTAAACTGCTAACGGGAAACTGAAGCAGGTGTTCTGAGTTCTGAGATCAGAGCATGGGGTACATAAGGCATTAGGGGCACTTTGGAACTACCAGAGGCTTTATTGAACATGTGATGTCTGTAGTTACCATGATTTCTTTAAAGACTCCTGAGGTAGTAGACTAAACAAATGCAGGCTTTAGTATGCTAGATAAAAATTTACAATCAGCAAATTTCCCACCTTTCCCTTTCTCCTCCTGCTGTTGGTGTGACAGGCTGCTGCTGTCTTTTCCTGGGTGTTTTTCCTAGGCATAGCTGTCTAGGTTTGCAGGGGGCTTTCCTGCTCATCTGTTCCAGGTAGCACCGAGTGGTGGAGCTCAGGTTTTGCTGCTTTCCTTCACCTTTCTGACAGGATTGTATTTGAGAGTTAGTAGTATCTATCTATCCTATCTACCTATATATCTGACTACTATATATAATATAGTGCCTTTTTTCCTTTCACAGGACCAGGAGCTTGAGGAACTAAAACAACGAATCAACACTTTAACATCTCAAAATGAACAGCTCCAGGCTACAGTCACACAGCAAGTGTCTCAGATCCAACAGCATAAGGACCAGTATAATCTCCTGAAAGTACAGCTAGGTAGGCTTCATGAGTAACAATGTAAAATCATCTTGCTTGTGCAAAGATGTGATTTCTGGCAAGCTGCAGCAGAGCTCCAGCAGAGACAGCTTTGTAGGTGTAAGAGCTCACACTTGCTGTGGGAACTGCTGGCTACCAGGGAGCTGCTGGGAAAGGCTGCCTCTGCCTTGGGTAAAGTTAATCCAAATCAGTTGCTGCCTGTCTGGGTTCAGAACATGACCAGATGGGCCCTGAAGTTTGGGTCTGGAATGAAAGTGTGAATTGGGGAAGATGGTATGGCAGATGTGCAAGATGGAGCCTGTTACTGTCACTAGAGAAATTGCTAATTTAATGTGTAAATCAGGGCAGTATGTTCTCGTTATCCCAATGTCAAAATGCCTGATAAGCTGTACATGACATGATTAAAAAAACCCAACTGCCTTCATGATCGCTTATGATTAAAAACACGTAAGGAAACAATTACCTTCAGAATTTGTCCATGCTGTTACTTTGGATGAACTGAATGGCTGAAGCAGCAGGCAGCATACATACCTGAAGGAATGGCAAATGAGAGCTCTTCATTGTTTATTTTTTTTATATGTACAGAGTTCCTAAGTACTGTGTTTTGCTCCTTTAGTTAGAATGAGAAGGGCTTGTATTGCCTTGTGGGGCAGGAGCAGGATGGGTAACAAGTTGATTGGTGTGCTGGAAATTAAGTTATAGAATTGCTTGTTTGACCTTCGTTGTAAACTCTTGCTGTTTAGGAAAGGACACCCAGCATCATAACTCCCATGGTGACACATTTCAGATGAATGGCCTTCAGACAGAAGAAGTGAGCAAATTGAAAGAAGAATTGGAAGAGTGGAAAAACAAGCATGAGCTGCTGCAAGGGCAGTTAAAGGAAAAGGATTCTGTGATAGAAAAATTGGTAAGTACTGTCTCAGCAGAACCTGATCCAGCTGCCAATTCCTAGTTTCAAGTGTAACTTGCCTTAAGCTGTGCATGTCTTCACTGTGGTGGCAGCCAAGACATGCTGGAAATAGGGAATATGGTGGGAGATGGCTTGAGCAGAGCCTTGTCTGCCTCAAACTGTTGCCAAGAAGAATCAGTGCAGCTGTAGAAACAGTGGTTTATAGCCTTTTTTCAAAGGGTGGGGAAAAAATGGTAGGGATCTGCTAGGAGCTCAGTGCTTTGTCACAATGCAGGGTGGTACGTGCTGTGTTTATTTGGTGCATGTCCCCTGCATTTGCACTGGTGAAAGGTCCTTCTGCACCCACCTTAGAGGACACCATCCAGCTGCTCTCACTTTATCAGAGAGCTTTGGTGTGCATTGCTTAGCCTGCTTGTGGCTTCTCTGCTGGGCATTTTGATAATGCAAGAACAGCTAGGGGTTTTTTGACAACATGACTACATTTAGAATTCTAGTACTAAAGCTGTTTTTTCCTGTTGTTCTTACAGAATTCTTCCCAGTTGGAAATGGGAACTACAGAGCAGTCTTCACAGACCAGCAAATTTGGTGGCTTGGAGCACAATAATGAGCTACAGAAGGTGAACTTGTGGTATTTCAGCAAAGCTGGGGTGAACAGGGGTAGCTTGGGATGGGAAGGGAGCTTTACCCTTCAGGGAGGACCGTTGATTCCTGAATATGTTGCTGTTTTTCATCAGTTATCTTTGTGATGATGGTCCTAATCTTGGAGCATCAAGGTTTATGAATGTAAAAATGAATCGGTTGTTTTCACTAAGCAGGTTTGAGCCAGCAGAAGACACTTGAACTGACTTCCAAAATGTGTTTATCCAGTGCAAAATGTGTATTTAAATGTTGATATGAAAGTTTCCAGGTATTAGATGTACAGCACAGAATAAGTGTCTAAACTGGAGATTCAGTTCTTTAAGGTAGCTGTTGCTCAAAGAACACCTGGCAGAGTTCCTCTGGTTAGAGAACTAATGGTGCCTGGATTAATAAGTCATCATGGGTTTCTGCACCAAGAAGGGCAATGCACAGAGTACACCAGTGGGAGTGCAAGTGGTATGAAACACCTTTATAGAAGTGACTGAGGTTCATACAGGTGCCTTGGTTGGGCATTCCACAGAAAAGGGTTTGTAAGAGCAGGGTGGACAATGGTGCACGTTGCTGTCTAGCCTTGTCATTTAGGGAAGGAGCTGTTGTGGTCCCATTGAGAGGCAGCTTTCCTGTTACATTTGCTAGTATGAAGCAGTTAGTCTGGGAGCATTTAACCTCAGGAAAATTTAATGTGAATATCTTGTTTTATCAAATTAACTGAAAAGTTTTGTCTCTGTTTCCCAAAGGAGTTAGAAATGCTCAGGAGTCAGATACAACTACAGTCTACGGAAATCTCTAAGCTTCAGATGGAGAATCAAAAGCTACAAGTAATGGTACCAGTGAATAAGTTGTTTCTTTTATCCATGGGAACTAAATCTTCAAGACTTGCCTTCCTGCTACTGTCTGTAGCTACTTTCCTAAACCAAGCTTGTTTTAAGTGCACACAGATTCCAACAGTGTTTCAAAGGAAGTAATGAGTTACCCAGACAAATCCTTCATGAGCATGGAGGGGACTTTTAGTCAAGTTAGTGCTCTCTGATGGCCCTGGTCCTTGGTATTTTTAAACAATTATCAACTATCGGCTGTTCCAAGCTTATACTCTAATTAAAGGAAATAGCCTTTGTGAGGCACAACTGTGTGATACCTTACACATGAGACAGATCATTTTTCTTACAAGCAGTTGAGGATACTAATTTGAAAGTTGATGTACAGTTGAAGGGCAAATGATAGGGGCATGTGTCTGTGTAGGCCTCCAAATGCTGCAGAAGTTTTGTTGGCTGAATTGTGAACTGAACTGTGTACTGAACTGATGAGGCAGTAAAGCCTTGTGGCTAAATAAATGTGACTGTCTTCAAAACTACTAAACAGCTTTAGAAGGGGAATGTTGGGCTACAGAACCTGAACAAGTTGTGTGAAAATGTTCCAGACACTTCAACAGCAGAGCTAACAGATGGAGCTGCGGGAACATGGGCCCTATGACTAGTTGACAAACAAGTGTTTAATGTACACACGGTCTGAGAGAGGCAGGCTCAGCTGCTCGGAGGGACGATGCCATTGCACAGGTGCTGGCCACATGTGCTCATGAGGCAGAGGCGTGTCCTGGTGTCCCACCAGCTGTCAGGCCACCTCAAGGCCATCCCACATCCTACTGCCTCCCTTGCTTGGAGTACTGGCTTAAGTGTGCTCCAGCTGGAGAGGCATTGGTCTCAAATTTGTGCCATGTGGCAGTTGTAGCTGACAGGCAGCTGCCACATTTTGGAAATAACTTTGTGTAGGGCTGAGATGAAACTGTTGCTATTTTTAGTAGTCTTATGCAAAGAATTGGCTCTTTAGCCTAATAAAAAGACTTCTGTGGCACTTCAGAAGTATCAGAGCAAAGGTGGATTGCCTGTAATAGGGTCTGCCTAGAAAAACCCCTAAAAGTCTTTCAAGTGCAACTGCTATGAAATAAAGGTTGCACCTTGTGTTCTCCTTGGTGTGTACTTGTGTGTATGAGTCTGAGATGAGAGGAAGCTCAGATCTGTTTGCTGATGCCTTGCAGCATGGGGTGTATGTAATCACAATACCTTGGTTATGCTGTAAAAAGAAAATATGCTTTTAAAAAAATGACTGTGTAGTGTCTCAGCTTGCTGTCCTACTATGTGCAGCACTGAGAGTGAATTCCTTGTCCCCAGAATACAACTGCAGATCCCATGTTAGGAGACAGTGGTGCAACAGCAGCAACCAGCTCAGAATTGGAGGGACGACTGGAGCAACAAATAAAAGAACTGAAGGTGGGTAGTGGGTGAGCATCAGACCAAGCCATTGGATACTCAGCCTTCAATTAGGAGGCTTCTACAAGTAGCCAAGGCTGGTGGAAGTGGCTTGTTTCCTCAGCATCCTCAGTGTTTCAGGCTCTGGAAGAGAAACTGGATGTCCCCTTCATTTTTCACTTGGGAGATGAAAACTTGTCTTCCTTGCAGGAGTTGGTACTGACAGTCTAGGGTGTAGTTTTACTCTGGCACAGACAGCCCAGTTTGACTGGGAGGAAGGTAACCACTGTTCATATTGTTCCTACTTTATCCAAGTTGTAGCAGTTTGGGTAAGGATGTGTAAGTGTGTGTTGGAGCAAGGCTACAGGAACCAATGGTGGGATGGAGCTGCTAAAGGTTGTATGTAGAATGTGTTGGTAGGATACAGGGCTTCAGCTTTTCCTATGCTTGTATTCTAACTTGATATGGGATTTTCCCTGTTGCCAGACTGAAGTCAAAGCCCTTTCAGAGGAGAAGGAATCACTAAAGCAGCACCTGGACTCATCCAGTAGTACAGTTGCTATATTGCAAGATGAGAAAAGTAAATTGCAGCGAGAAGTTGCGGAATCCAAGAAAGAACAGGATGATCTCCTGGTGCTTTTGGCTGACCAGGATCAGAAAATATCTGCACTGAAGATCAAATTGAAGGACCTTGGTGTACCGGTAAGCGAAGGAATGGATCCAGTGAGTTTTTGGGTCTGAGGCAGGTCTGGGCATGGTAATACTTGATCCAAAAAGCCTGGTGCAGCCCCCGTCTAGAAGTAGAGGGAAGTTAAATTTATCAGAGTTACTTTTTCAACTTCTTTTGGCAGCCATCAATGAAAGATGACCACTGCCTGTTGTCCCCAGTGGCCAGCCATCTTCAGCAGAGAAGTAAAGAACCATGGACATTACAAGATGACAGTTGCATTTAATAAGCATTAATTGATCTGGCATAGTAGCCTTAGGTTATCTTTAACCTTATTTGCACTCAGCATTTGTCTTGCCTTCAAAAGGTTGCATCAGAATAAGGGATATTACTGCTCACAACAGATCTTGTATTAATTTCAGGTTGAAGATGAAGATGATACTGAATCTGGAGATCAAGGGGATGAAGATGAGGATGGGGATGAAGAGGAGCAAGACTAGAATGCTGTTGTGTGTTATCATGAAAACTAGATTGCATTGTTATTGGGGCAAAATCTATTACTGGTGTACAAAGGAAAACATCTGCTTATGGGAAGCAGATGGGGAAATGACAACCGTGGGCCTAGTTACAAGTTACTCAAGTGTTGGAAAATCCTTTGTACTAGGTAAAGCAAACACAAACCGGTTTCAGTTCTACATGAATATCCCAAGTTGTACTTGTTTAGAAGTTGCTTCAGACACTGTTTAAAGCAGGGGATGACAATGTTGCTGCCTTGGTTCATTGTCATTGACAGTTCTGTGCATTTGTCTATGGTTTTAACTTTCTTGAGCTCTTAACATAATTAAATACAAAAGTATTTGGTTTAACATCTGTCACATGGAGTCATTCCCCCTGCCTTCAGCATGGAGCTTCAGTGTAGTTTGTGGCTTCCTCTCAAGAGCAGTGGGAGGCAGAAAGGTTGGGGGTGGCCTCTGCCAGCCTGGTGGCTGGTTCTGGGGGTGCCAGGGGCCCTGCACACAGATGTGTGCCTGGACACCTGCCCTGGCTGTACTCGGAATGTCCTGGGGACCCACAGTGCTCTGCCAATGACATGGAAGAGTTTTCACTGAAAGCTGTGCAAGAAACTTAGCCTTGGGGTGAAGAATTGCTGTGGACAACAAAGACCAGTGCGCTCTAAGATCTAATGTGCTACTGAGTCAGCATCAATCTAAGTTAAAATCTTATTGACCTCTTCAGTAAGGAAATGAAAACTACTCTGATTTATATAACTTATTGGCTCTTTATGAGTAAATAAAATATAAAATTTTAAAATAACTGAGAATGGTAAATGCATCAAATTCTTTTTTTTTTTGGTAATAAAGAGAATATGTCTACTTAGTCCTCATTTAATTCTCTTGTCCTGATTTAAAAACTTACATTTTAATACTCGTAAGAGCATCTCAAATCAGTCTACTCTGGCAGATTAAGGTAATAATACATCACATACTGAGGCTCCCACCACATGAGTAGAGAGGGGTGGGGGTTCAGTTTTTGTTTTTTTGGAGCACTACAGCCGTTGGTGACTGTTTATTTTTAAAAATGGTCCAAGAAAGTTAAACAAAATGGGGGTAGGGAGCTCAGGAGACAGACGAACTGGTTACAAACAGGTTGTAAAAAAGCCTGTTCAAAGTGCCTTTCCCAATTAGAAAACCTGTTTTGTGGATGATTTTATTGCACCATCCTAGTGCTCTGTCTTCCTGCTGGTAGCAGATGTGTCTGGTGATAACTGTTTTACTATCAAATGGAGGTATTCACTTGTCTGCATTCTTGGCTGTGTCATGAAAATTAGATTTATTCTTAATTCTCTGGAATCTTTTCTTGTCCCATCGTGATTGGGACATCACAACCACAGGGTCATTTTCCTCACTCTGCACAGCGTTTGGATCCCTTGCACAGGGTCTCTTTGTCAATGCAAGCAGCTGCTGCCAGCAAGAAGGTAAATCCATCACAGGTTCTCATTTGCTTGTTGCATGTGCTCACATTGATCAAGAGAAACAGAAAGAGGTGCAGACCTGCACTGAGCACTGGGAGGGAAGACCAAGTAATTCTGAGGAGGGTGTGCTAACATCAGCGCACCAAAACCCACCAGGAGTGCAGAGCTGGGGCCTTACACACCATGTCCAGACCAGGCAGTGCCAGTCCTTTCATGTACACCCTTTCCATGATGGGTTTCCAGGAACGGTCACACGCTTCCCATCTGAACATGTGGGAAAGCTTTGTCATTTCTTTAAGACAGGTGCTATGCTCTTTTCTGGACCAGCTGTTTGCAAAATACGGATTTAAGGGAAGCAAAAGCAGCCTGACCTGTGTTACCAGCCTCTGCCAGCTGCTGGTCTCCTGCCAGCTCAAAAACTGCCAAACCCCCTCTTCATTTGTGAGAAGTTTTTCCTACAATTTATTTTCAACAAAGGGTTCAGCAGTGCATACAAGCCTGAGATATCTCTTTTTGTAAATACTTTACTAGAAAGAATGTCTCGCTTTCTTTAAAGTATAGGAATGAGGGGAAGTTTGAATGGGGAGAGGCTGGAGACTAATTGAGGGGGAAACTGGTTGCCAAGCAATCAGCCGCGGCCTGTGTGGCACTCAGGTGAAACTGGTTGCCAAGCAATCAGCCCCTGGCCTGTGTGGCACTCGGGTGAGGCAGGTGTGGGCGTCTGTGGAACACAGCTGCTCACTATAGCCCTTGGGATGGCTGTCAGTACTGTGAGTGGCCGGTGGTTGAGGGGGATTTAATGCTGGCAGACACCTCTTGGGATAGGTGAGGGGCCCCTGTACCACTTGCAGTGTCATTTGCCATTGTCCCACAGGAGGGTTCCTCCCTTAGCCCCTAAGAGACCTGGAGGAGCATGAGGACCTTTACTCCTGTTCCTCATGAGTGCCCAAGTATTCAGCAAGCAGCATCTCCTTTAAAAAGAATGCTGACTGGGCTACCCCAGCTTTGTGCATTTATGTGCAGAGGGACAGCAGCTGCAAAAGGACAACTGCCATCAAACAAGAGCAGAGCCCCTGTGGGGGGCCGAGTTTGCGCATTGCTTCTATAGCCAAACTCTGCTGTGGAAAGAGAAGTGCAACAGATTGCATATTTGCTCACTGCCCCTCTCAGTTGCTCCTGAAGGTGTGACTGTCGTGCCACTTGGCCCGTTTGTACCTCACACCTGCATAGCACTGCTGTGCATGGAACAGCCTCAAAGCGTCCCTTTGCAGAAATGGCTGTGGGGAAGTGGTTCCTACAGCTCGAGTCCCCAGGCTCACCTGGTATGCTGATCCAGCTAAAATGACTTTTGAAAACCCACAGGCCCTGTCTATGGAGGCAGGTGGTGAATCTGTCAGTAGATAGGTAGTTGTGGCACTTAAAAGCTGCTCTTTGCTAATTTTATAGCTCCATTGTGCAGACTCTGGGTTTTACTATACATATCCAGCTCCTTTTCTTCATGAAGCAGGTACTAGAACATGACATTTATTTGAAATGCCATTTCAGAAACAAGAACTGGGTCTGGACAAGCTTGTGATCGTGTCCTATCACTTCTATAAGAAACCAATAACCTTATGACACTGTTCTTGATAAAGGACATCCTACTGGGAGCAAATGGTGGATGGTGATGCAATGGCTTTGAACCCTGAGGCTGATGTGAAGGTCAGGCCAAGGCCAAAAATACCATTGGTGCAGCGTTATGCCTTGAGGCTGAAAGTGTCACTGTTGGGCAAAGAGGGGACAGTCAGGGGTCATTAACGCTGCTGCCAGCAGCAAGTGTTGTACCAGAAGCACTGTAACAGACCCCAGGGCAGACAGCCTGCCTGATTGCAGGGAAATACTAGTGCCAGTCAAGAAGGGATGTGGCTCTTCAGGCTGGTGCCTCTACACACGGGAAGGTCCTTGAGAAAGTACGTGCTCAAGGGTTAGTGTTACAGAGTGGCCTCAGACCCGCCCCGGGACAGCAAGTGACAGATGAGCTCAGCACCAAGAAAAATGAATGAGCCCCGATTGCTGGCGGGACCCGAGGCACGGCACAGCTGGGACCCCCCAGCCATGTCAGCAGGCGCAGCCCCCGCAGCCAGATCCTATCTCTGTCTGACCCGGGGTGTCCAGGCTACGTGACAGATGGGGCAGAGAGGTGCTTCCCAGCTCCCCGGGCTGGCACTGAGCACACAGGTCACAACATCCGGCCCACGCTACAGGCATGAGCCATTTCTGACTCCTCTCTTGCTGCGCCTCCATTCAGACAAGGGAAGAACAGCCTGGATTTTATGCAAGTCCCTGGCTGTGTCTGGAAATGTCACCAAGAACATGAGCAGGGCAGAGTGGATATGTGCTTGGCTCTGTGGTCCCTGCATCTAAGGGGTGCGTGAGGGCATCTAAGACAACACAAGAGGACTACACTCCACAGAGTGAGAAGGCTGTCATCTGAGTTTCACCACAAAAGAGGGATTCCCAGAGCTTCCCTGACAGCTCCTGAGTTGTCAGGTGCAGCCAGGGCTCTTGGCAACGCAAGAAATTCTAAACACCCTGTCTTACACCAGGGAGCCATGTGGTGAGCCCAAGGAAGGCAAGTTCTGCATCCGCAACAGGAAACCAGCTTGCTCTTGGCTTCTTGGCTCTACGTTGGAGCCATATTGGGGCCAAAGACAGAGCTGATGCTTATGCCCTTCTCAATCATGCCGACCCCAGATTTCCAACAAAACAGGATCCAACTCACGGGAGCACACAAGTCTAAGGAGAAGCTTTGTTAGCACTTGCATGACTCTCAATTTGTTTCTTGAACTCCCAAATCACCTGCTCCTCCTCTGCAGACAGATCTACTGACTGTACCTTAACATACTTCTATGGATGTTACCTGAACGACTTCACTCATTCTGTATCATTCTGTATCATTAGTCCAAGTTTCAGCCTGCCCTGTCTGTTCCTACCTTCTCTCTCGGAACAAAGGGTCTACAGAGTTGCTATATGCAGGTTAAGACACGAAGTAGGTGCGCAGTGGGGCCAGGCTGCTGCACGTTCACATCTCTCACTCTTGCAGGTTCCTTCTGTGGGGAGGGTTTACTCCTGTAAATCCATCACGCATCCGGACGTGGCACTGGGTAAAGAGCTTATCCCCTAGGTACACATATGGTTCAAAGGCAAAGGAGAAATGGGGCTTCCACATTAATGAGAGCAGTCCTGACATGGACAGGTTTGAGTTTATTGATACAAGCCTTTCTGGCCCTCAACTGGGGACAGATTCTCGTCGCTGAACACTCACAATGACATTCAGGCTAAACTAAGACTGGGCCAGCCGGTTTGCCCGAGGCTGCATTCTTCTCCCGGTGGCTCGGGGACATGTGTGCAGCTGGGAGGGAGAAAGCTGCCAAGGTGATTATTTATCCTCTGGCATGGTTCTGTATCCATCAGGGCCTGCCACAGTGATCCTGGGGAATGTTTTGCTACCAGGAGTCCTAACGCTTGCTAAGCTCGAGTGTGGCCACCAGATGTCATGGTTTACCCACGGATGGACCAAACCCAGCCGGCTGCAGGCTGGAATATAAACTTTGTGGATGTGGAGGTTACACACGTGGAATGGTTTCCAAGCTAACTAGATGGCTGCTTTTAGTTTTAAACAGTGCTGTCAGCAAACAGCTATAATATAACTTACTCTCCTGCTACCTAATTCTGGTAATTCTCAACCTAAAACAGTTCTAGCAGCTGGCTCAGTGTCAGGACATAAGTTTATTTAAAACAAGGGAAAAACATTTTCCAAGGTGGCTAAAGCAAAGAGGATCCCTTAGGATACCTGGTGATTAGCAAAAGGGCTCGTGTGGCCTGTCACAGCCACAAATGAGTACAGGAATATGGGAGGCTACCAAGGGTCTGACTTACTGAATCTGCTTGGAGGGTAGGAGACAGTTTTGGCCCAAAGCAGCAACCAAAGACAGCAGGCGTGGCATGCCAAGGTGACAGCAGCAAGATGCTCTCCATGGAGGTTAGTTCTCCCCTGTTCCCTCCCACTGAGCCGCCCCAGAGGGGGCACAAGGGCTGGGGCTGGTGCAGCAGAGGCAGGGACAGAGCAGGCTCTAACACAGTACTTTTAAGGGCAACTGCTCCTTTCTCACTAGGAATGAATGAGGTTGTGTCAGCCTGCCCAGATGTACAGGCATATGCCAAAGGTAGAGTGGAAACATGCCAGGCTCACTCATCGCTCCAGGAAATCCGCTTGGATAAGAACAAACTTTCTCTGTTGTTTTTTTAAAAACCTCTTAGACACCTACACTTACCTTGTCATCAGCTGTCTGCAGCTGATGTTACCTTACATGCTATGTGCTTCACTGGGAATGAAGGGGGCAATTGTTGGGCAACTGATACAAGGTTTCTACTCTGAGCAGCCTCAGCTGCAGGTACCCCATTACTCCCTGCTCTTGCTGGCAGCACCCAGCAAGACATTCCCCTTCCTGTGCGAGGGAAACAGGCAGCCACAGGGGCTGCCACTTGCCCTCATGTATCCTGTGCTCTGCAAGTTCACAGCAGTGTCTGGACTTAGTGCAGCTCTGTCAGATGCCCTTTACCCGAAGCTGAGTACTGGTTGTGCACTCTGAGGCTTGTTGCATCATCCCTACAATCCCTGACCTGGACACCTTAAGTCGAGTGCCCCTGCTCTGCACACAGAGTGCGTGGGGGCCTGAGCTGGGCCCGGTGCTTGGGGTGAAGTGCTCTGATGTCAGTACTGTGGGACTTGAGACAATTTCCCGGCAAAGTTTCATGTACACTTGAGTCACGCTGCCCTTTGCTCTAGAAATCTCCTGCTTTGACCTCAACAGAGAGCAGAAAAGAACAAGTGAAAATTTTCCCCCCCATTTCTGCTCTTACCCTTGCAATGCAGCTTTTACAATGGGTGGCTATGCAGAAATTTTCTTCAACCTTCAACTCCTGTTTGAATGTTCCTGGTGGCGCTCCAAGCTCCTCATCAGAGGAGCAGACTTCTGATTCAGCAGATAATGTGACTGTTATTCCTTCTTCCCTGTTGCTTGGGAATGCAACAGGACATTAGCCAAAATATTTTCTTCTCAGGTACATACTGTGTAACCTGTCTACAAATATCTGTTACTTGCAGATTTTTTTTTTCCTGTATTTCTCTGAAGAATGTCCCAAATGATGTGTCAGGGTAACAGGATGGACAATGAGCACATCTGTCCATCTCTGAGAAGATGACAGGATTGACAGCAGCTTTTTCCCCAAGCCCCTCCTTATGTGCAGTCCCCTCTGCCAGCAGTGGAAAGCAGTACTGCTTTCCTTGGAGGATGCTGGCAAAGACGTGCTTCCAAGTGCCTGCTGTGCCCGGCATTCAGCAATGTGTGTGAGCTGGCTGAAGCCCTGCAGCTGCCTCAACTGTCTGCTCACATCTGGTGCCTGTAACCCAGACCTGCGAGAGGAGCCCACGCTCAGGTTCTCCCTGCATCTCTGTGGTTCTCCAGGCACATTTCCGGGGGGGGGTCTGTGTATGTCTTGCACCTATCTAGGCCCCCAAAGAACCCCCCAAGTCCTAGACTCCTCAGGAAAGAAAGAGAGTGATGGAAATCCCCATTTCCAATGGCTTCTCTCTCAAAAGGTGTCAGACCAAGAGACCAAGGGGCAAAGACAACTCCATAGAGGAATGCACGGCTCCACACAGCCGGTTGGCAGATGAACAGAGATAACTTGGAAGCTGTGCTTCCTTGTTGCTCCCTTTCTTTCTATTTGGTTTCCCTTTCTATACTCTCAAGGTAATTTCTGGCAAAACAAAACTGAGCCAACCCTCTGGCCCACAGCAGGCAGAAGAAGGCACAGACTCAGCTGCCAGGATGGATTCTGCCAGTTGCAGAAGGCAGGCCTCACTCCCCCAGTCATAAAATTAGAAATGAGTTAAACATGCAGCAGGTGTTAATGGGAGGCATGAACCAGCTGGCAAACCGCAGGCCTTGGAAAAGGTACAAACCAAACGCAGACAGGAAATCCCCCACCCAGCCAGGACCTGGAAGTTGTCTACACCTGAAGGAAAAGTAACTGGATGATTTACTTTAGATCGATTATTTGCAAATGACTGAATGTGAGTGACGTTCATTCTTAGTTCTACAGTGGCATTATCAAATGAGTGAAAAACCAGCCCTTGCTATCTCCTGTGACCGGTTTCCTCCGAAGAGGAGGTTCTCTGCATGCTGAAGACCTGTTTCTGACCTCCTTGAGTCACTTCATCATGACGCAAGTGTCAAAGGAGCACTCCTGCCAGCCGGTCTCTCTCTATACAGCTGGGTCACAGTCTCAGGGCAGTCAGGGCTGGCTGAGGGATGTGGAAAGGGAATTAAGTCCATGAGCTGCAAGGAAGGCTAAATTTATTGGTAGAACCAGACCGGGATGCCTCAAGGATTGCTGCTTACATAAAATGTGTTTGCCCCCACCTTTACTATTCCTCCACAGAGATCCAGAAGCTGAAAAGATTAGAGGGCAACACCTAGAGGTGGATATTTTACAGATAAGACAAAACAGTCCTAAATAGGGACAATACTCACAAGGAGGATGCTGACTGGGACAACAGTCCCATACTTTTCTCCCTGGCATGCCATTTCACCAGGCCTGAATGTCTGCTTGAGCAGCATGCCTTTTCTGAACCCCCACTTCACCCCTTCAAGTAGTCAGTTTTTCATTTCCCTATTCCCACCCCTCCCCTGCCGCAACATGCCCTCATTAGTTCACACTGGCTCCAGCCAACTCTACACGTATTTATCTCACAGAAACAATCCATCACTTACATTTTGTGGTTTATTGACCTTCTCCCACCTGGCACCTGGCTCCATTACCGTTTGTTGTGTTACGTGACCTCCGTGTCCTCACGGAGACACTGCCATGGCTCCCAGCTGCAGACCAGCACCAACACCCTCGGATTAGGCCCTCCAACACAACAGGGAAGGACTGTGTCTCCACACTGGCCAGTAACTCCTTTGGATTCACAGGTATGCTTTTGCTGGGAAATGGGAACTCATGTTAACTGTCTGCTGGCAAAGATGGACTGTGCTGGGTGAATTTTGGAGTTCTTTGACTATTGCTACAGATGGGACATTAAACTGGTCAGAGAGACACCCAGCATACACACTTCCACATGGCGTTTTTTCGGCACAGAAACCACTCACTGTGAATAAAGGGAAATGGAGAACCCAAGGCCTCTGAGGGAGGCTGTGGCAATGACAAGCTGTGTTCCTAAAAGAGGTATGAGCTTGTTATCTAATTCTTAGTGTACCAAGGGAGCATATTTACATTGCAAAGTGTTCCTCAATCAGTAAGTATTTTTAAAGCTTTCCAAATAAACTTCAAAGCAGGAGCACTTCCTTTCGGTAGGGAAGGGCTAGCTACAAGTGGGAGCTCCGAATGTCACCGGCTAATAACTTCCTTCCTGCCATCAGGACTCTGCCCACGGGTGGGCTTCTCTTGCCTTTGTTTCCTACCAGAAAAGCCTCATGAAATACAAGAAGGCTCCAAGGAGGGGGCTCAGAGTGGGCTGCTTATCACCTCTCGCCCAGTCAGTATTACTCGTTTCAGAAGCAGCACTACTACAAGCGGCACAAGGCTTGGCTCCTCGGCAGCCTGAGAAAGCCGTGCTTCTTCTCGGGGCAAAGCAGCAACTACGTGCGAGGAAAGTCAGGTGTTAGGGGAGGATGCTCAGGGGCTCCTGGCCTGCCACCCCCATACCCACCACATTCCCCAGGGTCAGGCCCAGATTGCAGGGCACATCCTGGTTTAACTGGACACACAGTGTCATTCAGAAACACGTGTCTTTTGGAAATATGATTGACCCTTTGAAACTGACAGACCATGAAGGTGAATTTAAGAAAAGCAACAATGCATTGCAAATATTTGGGCAATTTCCTCTTGGCACATAATTGCTTGTTTTGTGACCTAAAATCCAGTATTCCTTCCAGTCCTTCACAAGGGGACAGGTTACTTAAACTATTTATACATGCTTTGATCCTTTCTGCAATCGAGGCGGATCAACCAGATGTGACAGAATTCCTGGTGCTGCCATCCTGAGCCATGCCTCATGTGACCTACTCCTGGTAGGTGCTGTGGGCACACCTTATCAGCTCCATCTATTGCAGACATCGAAGAGGTCCCTCCCTAGTACAGAGGATGCTTGGGAAATGCAGGATACCAGGAATGCTACGCTTTGTCATTGGCTCTTGAGGAGGAGGTGAGGGAAGTCCACCTTGGCAGTACTTTTCCACTTGCTTTCCCACCCAGGAGCAGGTAACCAGGCTGTTGGGACAGAGGTCAGCTGTGGCTTGGAATCCCTCAGTAGTTCAGTGATGCTAATGCTGAGTTATTCTCAGGTATATGGGAGGTCTCAGGTGTTTCTTTCTTCCAGAAAGCACCTCCCATTTTCTAGGGAATGATTTGTATTAATAGTCACTTGAGCCTCTTTTCAATCAGCAGTACTTTGTAGCTTTTTCCATGGTTGGGTAGGAGCAAAACTCCAGAGCTGGCAATTTCCCACGGAACAGGAATCCTAAAGAACATGAACTTGCTGTTTTGACAATGCAATTGCTTTGTTGTCATAACATTAGTGTGTCTCAATTTGACAATGGTGACAATACTTTTTTGTCAAAAGGCAGTAATGATGCATTGCATATAAGATATGAGATAGCAATAAACATAACTGTGAAAGCAAATTTCAACACAAATAAATTAATGAAAATTACAGGTATCCTTTGGAGGTAGGATAAGGGAAGGGGAGAAGTCCCTATGGAAAGGAAACCTGACAGGAATAAAGAGGGAGAATACCCCGCACAAGAGCACGGTTGGGAAGCCAAAAGGCTGGCTGATGAGCAGACGCACCTGGCCTGGGCATCACTGGTGCTCAGGGCTGAGGATGTCAAGGATGTCTGGAGGACTGGGACAAGCTGCAGGCTTTTTGGACTGTGACCTACTGGAACGAGCTAGTCAGATTTTGATCCATTGCAAAAGAAACCTGGAAAAGGCTCCTTTTCTTAAAAATTGTATCACCACTGCAACAGCAAAGCTTAACTTGGAACTTCCCACATGGATCTTCAGCTCCTGAAATGTGGCCTTTCAAAGTCAGCATTCCCATTTGACCCCCTTCTGTAGTTCTATTATAAAGAACTTACAGTTACATATACAGGGAAATTGCCCCATCTCCTGCCTAAGAAATGATGTGACATATAAGCAAAAGAACCTCCAAGCAGAGCATCTGAGACAAACTTCACTAAGTGGCCTGTTCCTCAAAAATTCCATTTCCCATAAATATTTTCTCCTTTCATTTCCTGTGTGCTACTTGTTACGTTATTTGTTTATGTCAAATCACTGTGTGGCAACTGCTAAGATATGGAAGCTGACTCTAACTGCCCCAGGAGCAATTGAAACTCCATGGATGAGAAGGACAAGTAAGTGAAAATGGAAATCGCTGATATGGCAAAGTGCAAACTGGTAAAACAATAAAAAGTCCTTTCCAACTAGCAACAGCTTACTTGGTTAAACTGGCCTTTAAATATGGGTGAGAGACCTGCTCTAAGAAGGGTTTTTTACAGACCAGAGGGCACAGGTTTGGGCTAATGTGGCTGTCCCGTGACTCAGGGCCTCTGAGGTCATTCCTGCTACTGGCATGAAAAGAAAGAACGGGTAGCAAGCTCACGTAGGACCAAGGCAGCTTCTAACTTAAAATGGGTGGGATGTCACCCACCAGACTGGAGGAAGTCAGTGGCATCCAGTTGCCCCTGGAATAATGTCTGCAAGCAAGTTCAGGGGATACACCATCTTTAAAGTCATTGCTTTCTCTCTTGTCCCCAAGAGGTTAGGGGCTTCTTCTGTTGTCATCCCTGCTGCCAGTGATGTCCCTTCTCCCTTTTCATGAAGCAGCATTTTGTCCCCAGCATCGACTCATCCTCTGCAGCCTGTGCAGGCAGCATCAAAGGAACCTATGGCAAGCTGTGGCCTGTCCCTAGCAATGCCACGCACAGGCAGAGGGAGCAGAGAGAGAAGCGGGAAGCACACAGCACTGACCTGGCTGCTGGAGGCAGGGAACTGCAGAAGATAAAATGCACCTGTTTTATTGAAGGCGTGTTTACATCAAGGATCAGATCCTGCCTTACTCTGCTAAAACCGTAAAGTGGAGTGGCTTTTCTGGAACAGCTCCTGAATGGGCTTGTCCAAACAGCAGCCCGGGAACATCAAAAGGTGCAGCGATCACCCACAGATAAGCACCCCAACTGTCTGATCCTGAGCTACCCCCAGGCACGGCTCAGCAGCTTGTCTGCCGATGATGAGCTCTCTCTACAGCCTGCCCTTGTACCAGATCCTCTTTCCGTGGTGACTGCTCCACACACATGGCAGAGAGCTAACTGACTGCCAGTCAACAAGTTCTGATCTCCAAAGAAAAGAAAACCCTCATTGTGAAGCCCTTTGAGCAGAGAAGGGAATGGGAACACAGGATTGGGTCAGTGCTCAAGCAAGAGCGTCCTCACTGTAGTGACCCAGCCGCAGTGGGAAGTGTGTTTGCATCAACCATCACTCAGTAATTATAGCAACAGATGACTCAAGATCAAAGTGTTTTTGTGAATGATGTGGCGAAGTAAATCAATGGAAATCTAAGCTTTTTTATCTTTGGATCTGTCTTTAATGCTGACTTCTGTCCGGCTTTAACCCGCCCTGGGATAACATCTCTGCTCCCAGTGCTGTGGCACCGGCCCAGGCAGAGCCCTGTGCAGCGCCCGGCTCCCTCCGGGCTCCTGCCTCCTGCCTGGCAGGGATGGGAGCTGGCAAGGTGGGACAGCTGGCCGTGGGGACAGCAGCCACTGGGCTTTGGGGCCTGATCCCCACAGGGGTTCTCAGTGCAGAAGGGCACATTTGCTGTCACAGTGAGTCAACAGAGCCAGGTGCCCGGGTGCTTTGTGCTGACATGCCGAGGTGCTGCTGGTGCTGCTTCCAGGGGCTGCCCCTCCCATTACGAGCACCCCAGCAGGCAGCTGCTCCTCCGCTGGATGCAGCCCAAGTGCTCCAGAGACGGCTTCCGATTCAACTGCTCCTGGCCTTGCCCACCCATAAAGGGTACCATTTGCCAACCCCTCTGAGTATATCCCACGATCATCCTTCACCTAGGCTGCATCAGCCTTCTCATCTGCTTTCTGTCACGTATGCTCCTATCAGCTTCCATCATGTGTTTATCCCAAATTTTGGAAAGAGTTAATTACTTTGCTAAGATGCTAAGCTCCAGTTGTTACCACACCAGGTGTTCTCTTGGTGCCATCGATCGGTGAGTGCTCCATTGATTCCACACACTGGTCTCTTGTGTGGTTGCACACTGGCTCCAGACATCTTTACTGCATGGTTCCTGGCTAAAGGTGTTTGAGTCACAAGCGGCAGAGCGTGGAGAGAAGGCGAGGGTGGCTATGGGTTAGGTGAAGAGGACAAATCCTGACTTACAAAGTGTTCCTCAGGTGTCTCTGAGACAGTCTTGATCTCTCTGGGTGATCTCTGTTGCTTTAATTTGCTCTTTTAATTCCACAGGCAGTGCCTCCTGCATGGTTATCACGTGGCAACGAGGCCCACGTTGGATAAAGTTTCAAGCTGCCTCCTGGGACTAGGCACCGAGGCCATCTAAACACGGGATTTCCCAAATCAAATCAATCATCTGGGTTTTTTCTTGCTTATGCTGAGATGCTGTGCTCCTCCTACCTGCTTATTTCCCAACAGGAGAGGCTTAATTATTGGGTTGCAAAGTTCCCAAGGGTCTTATGAATATTGAATTGGAAAAGTGAGGTATCATGACGTACTAAACTGTGATAAATTGTTATCCAAAAATTTGTTGTAATCCAGGGGAAGTCTGCCCCCCAATCCAGCTGCCCAATGTGCATGTGTTTTCGTTGCTATCATCAAAGTCTACAAGATGAACAGGCAATTCATTATCATTTTGGGTAGTGCTTTGAATGTTATCATTTGAGCTTCTTAAAATGTTAATCTTCTGTCCCTGGGATCCTGATGAGGAACAACTAGAGCATCCTCTGGTGAAACATTGGATTATTATTAATGAAACTTGTGCTGCCCTGGAGTTTTAATTGACTCAAGTATTTAAACACATGCCTGACTTAAAACATGTGGGCACTGTCATTCCTGCCACAGGAGCTACCAATGCTTTTCACGCAATGCCAAGAAATGTTAACTGTTAAAACCATGTTTGATCATTTATTAACCTTAATTCCTCACATGTCCTACCCAAAATCCCTCAACAGAAAGGGCTGAGTATTTAATGTGCCCTTGAGACAAAGCAGGGCTTTAACTACGTTCTTCTTTCCCTTAGGTGTTAAAGGAAGAAATGTCTGGATTCTGTCAGGGCAATAGCTATCCAGAGATTTTTGGGTTTCTCTGAGCCACCTTCAGCTGGGGTCTGTAATATCAGGAACTATTTTTGTCAGAAGTTTCAAGACAGGAGCCAAGCTTTGACATTTTCACGTGAAACTAAACTATCAGGATGTTTGACAGTGCCCATGGTGGTAACAAGCTGTATGTGAGCTTCCAGCTGAGGTGCCACACTCCAGCAGGTTATATGCTAGGGACAAAGCAGGTCCCCTGGGCCACGACTGCACCTGGCTCACACTATAAAGACAACAGAGCTGAGGCTTTTGCTTACATGCAGAACGCAAAGGGAGGTTTGCTGATAATTTAAAGGAAGTCAGGGTTTGACATCAATGTGCCTGTTCCCTCATCCCACCCTTCCAATTCTCCTTTCCCATTGCAAGCTATCGGATGGAGGCAGAGAGGTCTCAGGACCAGGCCCTGTGTGCTACCTGTGTGTATGACCAGCATACAGCTGCATCTCAGGTCCTGCATGGAGACTCCCAGCCACTCCCTCAGTACTGGCTGGATTTCCTCGGCCATGTGCTGGAGCAGATGCAAGCTTCTTGCACAAGAAGGAGCAGACCTGGCTGGATTTGGCTCTTTGTGGGAGCAGGCCCACAGGGAGGAAAGGCACGGGTTGCTGCCAATGGCTCTCAGCGAGGAGCACTTCATGCAAGTCCCATCCGTGTCCCTGTTCAATGTCATGATCCAGGAATGCAGCTAATGCTCAGGCAGTTGCCAGCTGGCCACAGCAACTGCAGGTGTGTATTTTTTTATTTGTTTATATATGTAAATCGAGTCCAAAGTCTCAAATGATTAAGTCATGCGATGCAAGGCATGTGACAGAGTTGTTAATAGTGCGGGGTAGACAAGGATGACAGGAGGAAAGCATTTCTAAGTGGCAGCTGTGAGGTAAATCATATTGGAATTGGGTAATCTGGATTTAGGGGAGAGGTTGGAAAGGAAGGGCGTAGCACTGGGAGAGCTCTTTCTTTTTTTTCCTCTTGGAAGGGCCCTGATTCTCAGACTTGGGCCCTGATTTTTGTTTTACATCTGCTACTGTACGGCTGATGTGTGCGCACCAACCTCAGTGGAGAGAGGCCTGACTGACACCAAGAGAAGCCTGAAGTTATTGGGGTTGGCTACAGATTTTGGGACATGCTCACAGCACAAGCAGTGGCTCTCCCTCTCTCTCCTTCTCCTTCTCCTTCTCCTTCTCCTTCTCCTTCTCCTTCTCCTTCTCCTTCTCCTTCTCCTTCTCCTTCTCCTTCTCCTTCTCCTTCTCCTTCTC
>QWTY01006778.1:0-14733 GCA_008033365.1 Pseudorectes ferrugineus
AATTATTTTAATCATTTGTTTTGCTAAAAATAAAAATATTGTCATAGTAGAGAACAGAGTATGTCTCAAAGTAGATAGAATTACAATATTTTGAGAAATGCATGAGAACATTTGATCAAAGAAAGGAAAGCACCCCTCAAGAGACCTGTACTCTATCTGATGTATTTTTCAGAGCAGTCCCTCTTTGAGAGTGCTCTGGACTATTCCGCCCTGTGTATATGATTTGATTAAAGCTACTTGCAAACTAATGAGATGCAACTCTTCACTACTGGCATAGTGCCATACACCACCTGTCTCTTTTGTTATGTCTCATATGTTGTCTTTGAGCTCACTATAAACTTAGAAAAATAATTTCTCTAGATAAAAAGCAAGTTGCTTCACGTATCTGTAAACAATGAATGTAACATACATGAGTCTGAGGGACAGTAAACATAGCAGGGAATGTGAACTTATTTGAACTCATATTACACTCTAGATATTTATATTGTGTAATATATCTTACTGTGTGATATGTCTTACTGTTAAGATATGTGATGGTCGAAAATCATCCACATTTTTCTGAGAAAGGGCATTATCTTAGCTTAGTTACATCCCTGTGGGACTTCTCCAAAATGCTTCTATTATAGAGCAACACTCAAATGGTATTAGGATCTTCTGATTAGTCAAGTAATCAAAAGATTGCTGCTGAGGTGGAGATGTGACAGCACTGTACAGTATCTATTTGTTCTTGCATAATTCATAATTCCTGCTACAATCTATGAAGTACAGATTCATAGAAGTCGAGTTGAAGTGTTTAGGTCCATGCTTAGTTTAGACTGTATTTCTCCATTCCTGAGGAGAGTTGGTTTCCTTTCTCTTTACATGCACTTTTCAACTTTGAAATTACCTCCTACCTGATATCTGTTGAAGATAGAGTTTGGTCATTTTTAAAGCCAGCAGCACCATGTACATCTCTTGTTTCTAGATTTTCACTAGCCGCCATTTTTGAAATTTAATATTATGATAATCTCTTTTTCTTTTTCTTACTTTCATAGTCTGTGTGAGTAGGGGCGGGGGACGGGCAGGGAGATATGAGTGTGGGGATTGTAATGTCAAGTATTCAACTGGGTCAGTTATTAAATGTCAGCTTTTCACGTTTTCAACCATTTAAAGACTTCCATGGATGTCTGTGTAAGTGACAGCAATAACAGAAAATAAGGATAATTTCTGTAATTTGGAAGCAAGATTTTCTGAGGTCACCTGTTCCCCCAAGGATTTTGTTTGCATGCAAAGCAGGTATAGTAAATAGACCCATTCTGACCTTGTAGGTGACCAGAAACTGAAGTAGATAGACTTTAAGAAACTGATTTCAGCCTAGGTAACCCTTTCATTTTGAAGAGAACTAAGACATGGACAAATATTAGATTCATGTACCTATCACTAATATGTAAGTGCAGACTCCTTGCACATATTTAATTATAGATGAAGAGAGGGTGAGGGGAAAGAAAATAGTACATGTCTATTTAATTAATTGCACGTACCAAAATACACATTAACATATATACACATATGTACAGACATTTATAATTTTCCCTTCCCTCAAAAATATATGCAAGAATGTTTTTTTTTTCTTTATGTTCTAAGACTTATGAGTCTTCCAAAACTGCCTTTGGAATCTGTCTATATGAAGACTATCTAACTTTAGAATGATACTTACACACTAAACATGATTATTAAATAATTATGTTTTAGCTGACCTTTGGAATCAATGAGACTACTAGCTGTAAAGCAATAAAATCAGATTGGGGCTTCACAAAAATCTTGAGCTGAACAGACTGCGTCACAGAATCACTGAATGGTTAATGTTGGAAGGGATTACTGGTAGGCTCATCTCATCCCTGCTCAAGGAGGATCTTCCTAGAGCACACTGCATACAATTGCATCCAGATGGTTCTTGAATATCTCCACTGAAGGAGTTTCCACAACCTCTCTGGGTAACCTGTTCCAGTTCACAGTCACACACAGAGTAAAGTTCTTCCTCATGTTCTTGTAGAACTCCCCATGTATCAGTTTCTGCCTGTTGCCTCTTGTCCCACTGCTTGGCACCACCATCCAAGCACACCCTCCCTTGAGGGCTGAACTCCCTCTGCCTTTCCTCAGAAGAGAGGTGCTCCAGTCCCCTCATCATCATTGCTGCCCTCAACTAGACTTACTCCAGGAACTCCATGTTTCTCCCTTGGGGAGCCCAGAAATGGACACAGTGCTCCAGATCCAGCCTCACCAGACCCCCTTTTTGTTGCTGTCAAAAAGAAATGTAGGTTAGCTGGAATTTTGAGCATTAATCTTGCTTCATGTCACTTATCTTCAAATTTTAATGAAGTTGACGATTGTAGAGGATACTCAGTACTTTGTAGGAATTGTTAGGCAGCTCATGGGAATGTGTTCTTTGTTAATTATATTTTCTTTGATCTTCAGTATTTAAAATTCAGGCCCCCCATCTTGTAGACATTTATGCATGAGAATGGTTTCTCACATGTACACAGCATAGCTAAACTCAGTGGAACTATTCAGGTATCAGAGAGTTTGAATACCGGAATCATTGACTAAATATCTGCACCAGTGGAAACCAAACAAAATTTTATCCAAATAGTTTGACCAATGTCATAGCAATTTCTTGCAATGTTGTTGTGACATTAAAATTAAAAGGGTGTATTGAATGTGGGGTAAAAATTCTGGCAAATATAAATGCAAATTTTATTTGCATTACTGAATTAGACCCCCATTTCAGATGAGGATTTTCTTTTAAGACTGTCTGATAAGAATCGCTGGTCTTGAGGAAGAACAGGCTTTCAGAAGGAAGGCTCAAGGGAAGAACAGGGTGGGGAAGAATAAGGCAGCCAGAGCCCAAAGCTCTTGGCTAAACTGTTCTGCATCTTTTAAGGAAGCTATTTTCTCTTTTAAAGCTTTCAAGTTTTAATTGTTACCTTATGGGATATGATAAGAAATTATTAAAAAAAATTTTTTTAAAAAGTCATAAAATCACCACAACTGAAGTGCATTGAATTTGAAAACAGATTCTTATAACCAATTTCCTCTAAGATTTAAGGGTGCTGTAATATTCTGACAAAACTATAACCGATATTTACTATTTAAGTTGAGGAATAAAAATGCTGTTAAGAGATGCTTTAAAAGTTACTTTTGAGACACAACCCATGGTCATTGGTGGGGTAAATATATAATGGAAATTTTCAAGATGTCCAGTGAGACACTTCAATCTTTACAGGCTACTCTAGGTCTCCATGAGACCAAGGAAACGTATGCAGAATTTAACTGCCTGCTCCTCCCAGCAGCCATCCTGTGTACTTTAAGGAACTCCTGCTATTGACCAGGAAAGCTGTGATTTGTACCCATGAAATATTTGAAAACACGTTAAATCAGGAGTCACCTCACAAATTTATTTGCAACCAAAGGCAGATCTCCAGAGAATAATAGACCTCATGGCAAAATCCACAACAGCAATAAGGATGATAGGTGTGGAAATGCATTACTCTGAGGCACTGGGTTTCCTAGATTGCAGTCTAAAAATCCCTGCAAATCTTGTTTATTTTGCCTGGGGAAAGCTAGGTGCCTTAAAGTCAGCTCCAAACCAGCCTGAAAAACAGTGACCCAGAGAAATCCAGTCCTGTCAGAGAAGGCAGCCTCTTGAGGGGGACAAAGTGGTGAGAAGGTGGTTGTCATGCACCTTGCCATAGACATCAGGCTTCTGACTCCTGACTCCGGGAGACAAGCCCAGGAATTCACTGTCCAAAGATGAGGAGGATAATTCTGAAGACAGATTCAAGTCTCTTTCTCTCAAAAATTGAGAAACTACTTCTTTTCTCTTGCAGTATCACTACCTAGAGATTTCTTTTTCTTCAAAATCTTAGGCAGTCTACATAACATATGGAAGACTGATATTTTTTCTTCTGTTAAAGATGTCTCAAATCATTTAAAATGACCACATTGAAGAATTACATCTGGGATACATTTCCAACGATCAGGGTATAAGAGAGGGTACATATGTATCCTTGTACCTTCTCTTAAAATTTATGTGTTTCAGCACAGAGAATGAAAATGAAGAGATACTAGTGAAAAACTAACATGAGAAGAAAATATGTTATCCAGGGAGTATGGCAAGATACAAAGTAATTCAAAGATTGGTTTGACATGGTTTCTTATTTGTATTTCCTTTATTTAGCATTTTCACAGATAGTCCTTGGTCATTTCAGCTGAATTTTATATAGATAGCATGTTATTAATATTAAGTAATTTAATAAAAGCTAATTCTTATTCACGTTTACAGAAAATCTAAAACAACTCTGTTAAATATTATTTTTCTTATAGAACATATACATTATTTCAATGCCATTTCAAAGAATTTTAGTGCTGATACTCTTGTACAAGTTACACTTAGAGAATGTAATGGGAAATTATATATCTGAGGCAAAAGTATCATTTTACAACATGCAGAAGAAACATCAAGTGAAAATAACATTTCTAAAAAAACTTAGTGAGTACTCCCTGAAGGTGTCACAGGTGCAAACAAATGACCTTATTATCTGTTTCTTATTTCAGCTATTTCAAAATGCACTGGAATGGTAAATTTTTGAAGTTACTTTTGCAATTGTAACAGATGAATTAAAATTCTTTCTTTAGCCATATTCTGTTCTTTTTCCAAAATTTTGGTTTTGAATAAACTGGACTTCAGCAATAGTCTTCCTAATGTAGCCCTGACTTCATGGATAGACTCAGTCGTGGCTCTCAGCTGTCCACATTCCTAATAGTCCAAACTGGGGGCCCATAATTCAGAATATCGTTCTACTGGCTCATCTGTCAAGTTTTTGGGTTTTTTTTTCCTCCAAGAAAATCAAGCCTCTCAAGAGAGCTAGGCTGAACAAAACCTAGATTTTATCCAGACACAGTGATGAGATTGACCTGGAGCATAAACTTGGACCAAGTATCTGAGTAGCACTGTAAAGTTTAAACAGAGCCTGCGGGAGTCCATAAATGGCTGCATACTCTTTATTGAGGTCAGTGAACACTGAAGGGAGGGCTAAAATGGGGTGATTGTGTCTGGGTAGCAAAAACAATTTAAATTTCCTGGGAGACACTTCAAATATTCTAATTTAGCAACTACCTGCTCCTTCAGAATGAAGTGGGTACTTAGACAGAGAAAATAGACCCATGAAAGCTATTAACTGATTACCTTAATACATATAGATATAAAACTAGCTGTAATAATACATTCTTGGTGACTAGATGTGGGTGGAAGTGACCCACAACAGACTTTTTATGTCCTTCTGTGCTATGCCTCAAGTCACACATTTTATATAACTCCAGTACCAAGCCAAGGGTTCCTGGTCAGAGATGTCAGTTGCTTCAACAAATGCATGTCTTTACCTCTCATCACCATGACTAAAGGAGTGTGTTTCCATTAGCCCAGCTTACAGCAAGAAAGTTTACAAAGCAATAGAAAAAGTCTCCAGTTCTCTGTAAAGAGCTTTATACCTAGGCAGCAGGTTTTAATGTAGTGTGGCATGTTTTGGAGCAAGGTAGTGACATACACAAATCATCTTTCTGACTGCCTTGGTTTCCATTAAAGATTATAGGTGTAGGTGTGGTTGTCTAGCAAGTCAATGGCTGTTTGGGATTGGAGACAAAAAATCAGAGTCCTACAGGGCAGGGTGAGATATAAATTGTAACATCTCAGCTCCTCTAGAGTACGTCCTTCATCAACTCCTGGTAATGTTTAAAGATTGAATTAATCTAGAAAAAAAATTGTTTGTCAATAAGTCAATTTTTGGGTAATTTTCGTGATATTCATGGGGCAACTTGAGCTCACATTCAATTCAAAGTTTTCTAGCCTGGGGCAATACATCTACCTTGATGTGACTACAACATTAAATAAAATAAGAGGGATCGGATTTCATTTTTGATGCTGCAAGCTATTTAGAATGCTCTAAAAGGGTATTTCAGAAAACAAATCTCTTTAGTGTGAACCAAACGCAGACTTAAAATGGTTGGAATTGATTAGAGGAATCAGTCATGAACTCTAATGTGCTTGTGTCCTGGGTTAACTTTGGCAGCAGCCAGGAGGAGCACGCCCAGGATCCTGGAGTTATTGTGTACCATGGCACCCCACACACGGGGGTCACTTCTTTTTCTGGTTAGCTGGAGTGTGTGGCCAGATAGTGCTGGGTTCCACATGGAGAGCACTCGCGTGTGAATCATTTGTCTGTCTCGTACACTGTTATTAGTATTGTTGCTACTGTTAATTTTGCTTATTTCATTGCTGTTTCCAGTAAATTGTTCTTATCTTAATCCATGTTCTTTCCCTTTTGTGCCCCCAATTATCCCCTCTATCCTGACAAGGGGTAGTGGGGTGGAGAGTGGGTGAGTCCCATGTGTTTTCAGTGGGAACAATAAATTAGGGAATACCATTCCTAAACTACAACAACCTGTTACTTTATCTTGCCACAGACCTTACAATGCTACCTATCTGGCCCCCAGGCATGAGGTGTGGAAAATGACAAAGTAATGTCATTGTAATTGAAGTCAATGACAGCATCTTTCAACCTTGCTGAAAAAGGGCACCCAGAAGAGGATGTTTTGCCTATTCACCATTGCCAAAGTGCTTTTCATATCTCACGTACATTACAGGACAAAAAGGTCTATGGTTCTTGCACACAGTATCTGCTTCCAGATTATTCCCACTGATTTTCCATCTGAAGCTTTGTGCAAGAGTGTTGCTGCCTGTTGCCACTTGTTCACACAGTGCCCCTGTGGCCTGGAGACATTCTCTTTCTGATATTCAGTCTATTTTGCATTGCGTACGTTAACCTGGTGACATACTCTTTTCAGAATGTTGCATATTAGAGTCCAACCATTTCGCAATAGAAATGTTGACACTTTTGATTTAGCCATAGTTACACAGTAAGTAGAATCCAGAACTTGAAGTGGGAGGGTCTTGCATAGTTAAATTTTGTGTAATTAAAACAATTAATGATAACAATTGAATGGAGAAGTGAGAGCCCACTTGGAGTATAGCGTTCAGTTCTGGGCTTCTCCGTGCAAGGAGGATATGCATCTACTAAAGAGAGCCCAGTGAAAGACCACTGTGGTGTTAAAGGGGTGGGAATATTTCCCATGTGAGGAAAAACTGAAGGAAACACTTTTTCACTGTGGGGTAACTGAACACTGGCACAAGTTGCTCACAGAAGTTGTGGAATCTCCATCCCTGGGCTTATTCAAAAGCTGTCTGGACATGGTCCTTCACAATTTACTTCAGGTGATCCTCTTTAAGCAGCAGATATTAGGAGAAGATGACTTCCAGTGGTCCCCTTACAGCCTCAACCATTCTGTGGTTCTGTGATTCTGAGAAAAGCAAAGAACCATATTTTAACTGCAAAAAATTCCTCAAAAGATATTTAGGAAATAATCCAATTAAAAAGGAAATAAAAAGGAGTGTGTTTGAATTTACTGCTTAAAGCCTGAAAACTGAATCAAAACTTGTAAAGCATATTGACTACCAAGAGTATTAGAAAGGCAGCAGAATGAATATATCTTGAGGCTGTCCCTCTTTATGTGCTCACATCTGAGCCTGTGCACTAACTCTCTGTGACTGCTTTGTGGCAGAGCGAAAGAGTAATTGACATTCTAGTTAACATAGGCTGAAAAATGACCTTGATTCGTCACTTTGTCCCTGGCTTAGTAGGGTATCAGGGTTAAAGAAGGTCACTTGATTCAAAATCTGCCAATATTTTATCCTAGCAAACACCAACAAAATGACTGCAATACCTTAATTTTTATATTGTTTACTAGTTAATTAATTGATGGAATTCATAGTCCAATGTTAAAAAAATTAGGTGGTTTGTTCAGACTTTAACACATTCTCTGTATATATTTTTTTTAAAAGCCAATTTAACATTATATATTTTCAATTATCTATTCTGGACAATGCTCTGGCAAAAAAGAGGTAGTCGTGATGGCAACATGCCTAGTTTTTGTGTTGCTGTGGTGTGACAGACTGGCATTTCTCTGACAGTGTTATTTATATCTAAAAAAGGAGTGGGTTTTGAGTAAAACCTGGAAATGAAAGATAGCATCTGTAGAATAGACCTGGTTTTATTTTTGCTGTGCTTTAATTAAAGTTATTATATGTTTCCCAGACTTTAGTATCCAGAGAACGTTTACTATGTGCAAATACTGAAAGAAGTAGAAACACACTGTTCATTGTGTAGGTGTCTAGGGAGACTTCACATAACTGGGAAATCCAGCCAGAAGTGAGAAGCTGAATGCCTTTACTACTACAACCACAATACAGCAAAGAGTCTACAATACTGACCTTTAAGTTATGGCAATTAGAAAATCTGTGCACATTTCAGTGTATCATCTTACATTTGTTAAACATGCTATATATTTCCTTCCAATGCTGAAAGGGAGAAATCTCATCATTTCTAGCAGAGGCTGTCATTCTGACATAAAACTCTGCAACAAGAAAGAGGATTTCTGGAAAACATTTTCTGCTGTGGAACTTTGTTGAAAATGCTAAACAAATTAAGAACCATACAAGAAAAAAACATTAGAACATATTCTTATACACATAATACCTTTTTCTATGCCTTTTTAAATTTGAAGAAATACTGTATTTTGTGAAGTGAGTTGCACATGGCAACCTGACTGGCTTCAGAAAAAAAAAAAGCAGTGTAGTCACACAGAGATTGTTACACGTGAACCTTGCAGAAAAGAAAAAAAAAAGAGTTTTGTAGGTTACTAGGAGGAAAATATAAGCTACCTGAGAAACAAAAAGGAGACTGTAGAAAACATCTAACTCTTGAGCTTTCATAAAATAGATGATATAGAAAAGTAACGTGGTAAGGAAATGGTTTGAAAAGAAGTGATACAAAAACATTATTAATATTTCTAGAGTTAAAGCTGAAAAACTAACAAGTCTATATATAACAAGAGTAGTTAAAAAAAGTGACACTTCTTAACATGGTTTGACAGCATTGAATGACCAGAGAAAATACTGGGATCTGTCTCCAAATCCTGGCTCTGCATTAAATCTGGCACACTGGGAAGACCCAGAGGTAAGAAGTGTAGATGGAATGGAATCGACTGGAGAAATGGAAGAGGTGGATGTTTTCTGCATTTGCTGCCTCGAGTGCATGATTAGCATAATTAATCTATACTTTTTGCACTGACCCAGTGAGGGAGTGATTCTCTGATGCACCTGGTGAATAGAGGGACTGAGTAAACTAAAGGAGGTAATTGCTAATGCAGCTACATTACAGCCTTTGTGAGTAGCAAGCAGGTGCTTTCGACTCATCATAGCTGCCTACATCTTGGGGAAAAGATAGGAATGTGATTTGACCGCTTATGGCCTGACCCATGTCCTGCAGAGCTCATAGATGGGAATGCAATGACTGCAGAAGTGGAATGGCTGCCTGATGGCAAAACTGGTGGAAAACAGTAGCTGATCAGTGTCTTTCTGCAGAAGCAAGTTTTATTGCTGCTGGGCATGAGGGAATCTGTCAGTTCAGCCTTTCCCTGCTTCTTCTTTCTTTCATCTTCTTTCACTTTAAAAGCAAACTCTCTAAAGAACTTCAGGTGTCATTGTACATTAAAAGCCAAGGATTAATTTTAAATACCAAAGTCTTAGCAAACACATGTGCAAGTGAGCAGTACTGAAAGTTCCTGAAGAAACTGCATTGAAAGGCCATTTCTTTACAATTTTGTGTCCTTAATACAGGTGAGGAACTAAAAAATTCCCTCTGGCGTGCAGCTTCAGGAAAACCTCTATTTTACAGTTTTCAAAAGCAAGAAGCAAATTACAAAACTCACATGATTCAAAACACTATCTTTCAGAATGTAAGTTTTGACGTGTTTGGGTTGAGGTTCTTTGTTTTGGTTTGGTTTTTTGAGATATTTAGTTGTACTGAACATGAAAGAACAGTTTTGGATTTCCATTGTAGAACTTTCAAATTTACAAATAACAGTAAGAAATGGGGAGAAAAGTAAATTCCTCAGTGAAACTAGCTATTAGTTTACCTCCTCAAACTTGGAAGATTTACATGTGGAAGGAAGGGCTGAAGACCACCATTGCCAAGAAAATAGTGAATAAAAACAAAGACATTCCTTCAAAAACTTCATTAAAAGACAGCAGTTGAAATACATGTCTAATTTATGAAGAACAAAGTTAGTTACTAAAGCGATGTATAATTGGAGGTTGTAACTTATTTTGATTGACTGATTTTGATAAATTGCAGAATAAGTTTAGTGGTGTTTGTATGCTACTGCACTGTGTATGTGTTTAGAAAACCAGGCTATAAAACATAAGGGAAGTTTAAGGCAAGATGAAAATTGAGATGCAGACAATTTGGGCATGAAATATTCCCTTTTATGTACATAATTTCATTCATTCATGCATTTGTTTTCCTCAATATCCTCTTTCTCTTTTGGTGGTATGATAGAAAATGTATTTAATGTGGGTTAATACAAAGAGATATTTTAGAAAAATTATAATTTTGATGTGGCACTAACATAGGTTAGAATGAGAAAAAAGGATGTGAATGGATATTGTACTGAAGAATGAAAAAGGAAGAGTATTCCAATGACTTAAAGAAGGGCCAGCAATTGCTCTTGGCTTTGGGAGGTGACACAGACATGTACTAATAGAGCATTTATTATTTCATACATATAACTCACTATGTCTTCCCAGATCTTTTTTTTCAATCCTAGTATCTTATATGCCATAGAAAATTTTGCACCTTATCATAGAAAAACCATATATTATTCATATATTCATGCCATTTCTTCCTTTATTTTAAAGGATTACATTTCTCAAGGAAGTGATAAGATTTTAGGAGTTGCACTCTGGTATGAATAGCTGTCAAACACATAGTAGTTCCTGCAACTCTTTTACATTGCAAAAAAAAATTATGTGCATGTTAATTATATAGTTAAAAATCAGGCTAGAGCTTCCACCCTACGAATACTGTAGTTATACGCCCACAGCATTGTGACATAATTGATCAAAATAATGCTTAGGGTCCTCTCATTGCACATTCATTTGGTATTCATTGGAGTATCACCGATCATAATGATTTCATTTGGTATTCAGAAATGCCATATGTTTCGCCATAGGTATTCATGGACACTTAAAATAGATTGTTTCTTCCCTCTGTTGAACTCTCTGATGACACACTGATGCAAAATGCATTTGCACTGACAGAGTCCCATCCTGCCTACCTGGCAACAGAAGGATAGCTCTTCTGCAACACCTGAATTAGTAATATAAAGATTCCTCCCCTCCTGAATAAATGGAAGGCTGTACTATTTAAGAAGCAAAAATAAAAAAATATAAGAATAATTTTATTTTTCTATTTAAATAATGAAGGCTTGAAAGAATTTGGAATTTTGAGACAGACATAGAAAATGCTCACTTTCCAGTACTCCCTTTTTATTAAGAAATACTCTTATGTCATATAGTTAAGACGTGTTAGAGGGAGAAGATTTTGGATTAAGCAAAAACCCAAACAGAAACAGAATTCGGGATCTTAGACTTGCTTTTGCTTTTGACTCAGCAAAAATCTGTTGTATCTTTTCTTAGTCTGTCTCCATTTACACAAGCTAAAGGACTCCTGATTGACATGAAGTGAACTTCAGTACCTACACGTACCTTGCTGCCTGCCCCTCTCCTGAGTTTATACAGGTCTAAGGTAGAATAAGCAGAGCTTAATTATTGATCATAGGTTAATCTATTAGAAACAGTTTCCTCTGTCAGAATGCTGCATATTCCTGTTTGTATTGCCTTGCATTGCTGAAGCTAAATTTTCAGGGCTAGATAGATGAAAAAATGCTGCCTTTCTTTTCTTGTTTATTCTGGTTTAAGAAACTAAACTGAAATTCTTTTTTGCTTCTGTTATTTCCTGGGTAAGGATGAAAAAGAATTGATTAGACTGAGTATTTTCGTCCTCTTATGTTCAGCAAAGTTACCTGGAAGTGTGGAAGCCTTTTCTGTACTTCCAAAATGCTTGAGGATTATGTGTCCCTAATGAGTTTCATGTAATCATGCTTCCTTGCTTTAAAAGTAGCTGGACAAAGTTAGTCTTCCTTAAGGTAGATCAAGCATTGAACATGATTAAATTTCTCCAGGCTATAAATGCTATGTAAAAGCTAAATTCACTTTCATTCTCATAGTTTAACTTCTTAAGAATAAAACAGTACCTTGACTGTCAATGATACAAATTGAAACACAAATGTCAGGAGGCAAATGCTTCAGTCAAAATGGAATGGCTTTGTAAAGCTACAATATTTTACTTAATTTTTCAAATACCTCTTTTTTTCAACCTCATGTGGCTTCAACACAGATTCAGGCTACATTTTCTGTTTCTTAAGCCAGTGACCATATCTATTATCAAATAGATATTATTGTAACAGGGTTTTTTAGTTGAACATAGAAACATTTCCTTTCCTCTACCACTACAAATAAAAACAAAATGGTAGCATATAGGAAATGTGTTTTCCCTTCAGTGAAGAAGAGTTTTGCAATTTCTTACATGTCCTGCAGAAGTCATTCTTGGATTGCAACATATAATTAAAATACACTTGCAAATCTAGTTGTTAGACTGCTGAATTAACAGGAAAGAGGAAAGTCCTTAATGAATCTCAAGTATCTCACTAGATCTTCCTTTTTTCCCCATGGCTTCCTGAATAAACCTTCTGCCTGCCTTTTATTTTTTTTCCCAAAAGGAAATGCTGTGAGTTACGCTCTTATGTCCATGTTCAAATGAATAAAGCATCTTCATTAATAAAAGTACTGAATGATGAGCACCATAATTAATTTAAGTCTATTTATCATATTTCAGTCTTTATATCTAGAAATTTAATATTCTTTCTGAAAAAGCTGTTGATCTATGAAGGGAATACCCCTAGTACCAAATTTTGACTTCAACCTGAGTGCTAAGTCTTCTAAGGCATTTGAGTTAATAAACAGAGTTCTGGTCCCTCTTTCTCAGAATGGGGGTAATCTTGGATGCTCTAGAGTGAAATTAAATGCCAGAAAATGGTTTTAATTTTTTTCAAATTTTTATCCTCCTAATGATTAGCCCATTCCCCAAAAGCAAATAAAGAAAGTTAGGTGCACAGAGACATCAGAAAGTAATTTTGTGCAATATCCCACTTGGATCAAGGCCAGCTGAGATGTAATTTTTCAGGACCCTACCTAATTGAGAATAAAATAACCAGTAAGAACTTCATGAACGCATAGGACTTCATGGAGTGCATTTCTCTACCTCAGGTGTCCTAAAACAAAGCTGTGATGTTTTTGAACTATAAAATACTGTGCAAAAATATGAGTCTCACACTAACACTGTTATAGATTAATATTGTACTTGAAATAGAAAAAAGATTGAAAAAAATAATGAGCATAAATTCAAAGATACCAAATAACGCTGGCAAGCGCTCAGAGGCAGTCCATTTCTGACAAATAATTAAAACATGCGATGTTTGTCTTTATTGTTAAGATTACCTTTTTCCCTTCCTAACTTCACACAGATTTACCCCACGCACCAGTGCAGGCTGGGGACCAACCTGCTGGAGAGCAGCTCTGCAATGAAGGACCTGAGGGTCCTGGTGGACAACAAGCTGTCCATCATCCAGCAATGTGGCCCAGTGGCCAAGAAGGCCAATGGTATCCTGGGAGGCATCAGGAAGAGCATTGCCAGCAGGTCAAGCAATCCTGTCCCTGGTGAGGTACATCTGGAGTGCCGTGTCCAGTTCTGGGCTCCTTGGTACAAGAGACAGATGGAGCTCAGTGTTGCTTTTATATACCAGCTTGGTACAACAATATTTTAACTGCAAAGGCTTTAAATAAGTTTTTCTCAAAGTCTTTTTGGAGTGTTTTTAATTTCATCTTTTTAAAATTTATTTTGCCTGGTCCAAACCCATACATTTTGAGTGATAGTTTGCCTGAAGGTGTCTATTGCTGTTAAACCTGACGGTTCTTAAAATTAAGTCTGATGCAGAGAGATTATATTTGTTTACTGAGGTCTGCTGTTGTCTGACACCTGGGAAAGAGAACTCAACATCATCACACATATGTTAAATTAGAAGAGAGTTCTCCTCTGTATGACGCTTTTTGCACAGATCTGAAATTGACAGTATCAAATTACTGACTCAAGTAAAAAATCAGGAGTAATAGATGAAAATTAACAGTATAATGAGAAGGTGCTTAATGAACTCTAAAAAGAAACAAGCTGCAGCAATTTTGCGTCCTGTATCCTGGTGAATATTGCTTAAAACCATACTCAAGAAAGTGAGAGAGAAAAATTCCCTATATGGGATCATTGTTCTCCCCTCAGAGGCAGAGCTTCCGTGAGCTCGGAAATCCCACAAATATAATTTCTTTGAATAAGAGGAGAGGAAGAAATAGGGACAGTCCTATGGCACTGAGTAAGGCAGTATTGCATTGCCTCTTCCCACTGAGGACAGAAAGAGAACATCAAGCTTGATTTGAAGAATGTAGGAAGTCTGAGGCTGAACTAGGATCTGAATTACTATCTGTGATGTTTTGTCTTCTCTGATATTTCAGCCAGATCATCTTAATGATACAGTCATTTGTTTTACCCACTCTGCTGCCATCTTCAACATACTTCATTGGGATAATGTCCTGGTTCTGTCCAGGATGGGGTTAATGTTTGCAGTAGCCAGGAG
>QWTY01006778.1:15191-34639 GCA_008033365.1 Pseudorectes ferrugineus
GTCAACAAAACAGCAGCTATGTCCCCACCAACCAGCAAGAAGGACACTCTTTCCTAGTGTTGCTTTCCTAGGCACTGTACGTTTTTGGAGGATGCATACTCCAGATTACAGTCAGATTAAAAGCCTCTCTACCAAGTGACATGGAAGAAGAATGGGCTGCTGAAGAACATTGTAACAACAGACAGGTGGATCAAGCTGCCAAGATAAGGGTGTCTCAGGTGGATCTGGACTGGCAACATAAGGGTGAATGATTTCTGATTTGGCTGGACTATGACACCTCAGGTCATCAGGGAAGAGATGCAACATTACAGATGGGCTCTTGATTCAGGGGTGTTCTTACGTCAACCCGTGATCTTTACCTTTTGTGCCTCCAATTCTCCTCTCCATCCCACCACATGGGGAGAGGGGGGAACAAGCAAGCAACATGTGGTTTGAAGAGTCTCAGTGGGAGCACTTAACATAAACAGAACGCTAAAATCAAACAGTGGCATGCATACAAAAGGATTCCTTGGTTGTCCTAATTGAAGCTTATGTCATCCACATTAGCAATAACTTGTGGTTGACCATAGTGTCACCACAAGGCCTACTGGAGAACTAAGTCATGTTTCATTAACTCTGCTCATTATTTCTTCCTGTTATGACTCCAAAAACCACTGACAGAGATACACTACTCCATTCTGGCATAAACACAACCACTCTGTTACTTACAACCAGTAATTTTACTCCCTTTTTCTCCGTAATTCCATGAACCTTCATGCTGCAAAACCTCATGGAAATCCTGGTATTGATGGTTGTTCACCACATCCCAAAATTTTTTGCACTCTTCCAGAAATCATCACTTAAAGAGAGGTGAACACATAGGCAAAAACTAAGAAAGCAAAAAAGTGTTTAGTTTTTCATTAATTAAAGTCCTGAGGTCACTGATGCTCAATCTATAATTACCCAGTGGGAAGAAATGAAGAATCTAATAGAGAGTGATGATTGCTAAATATTGACAACAGAGTTGGCACTGCGTGAGGAGTGTAAGTCTAAATTTGTATTTCACTTAGAATACAAGCATTTTTAGCTCTCATCTTCCTGAATGGCAATGTGCATATTTATCCACTGAGATTTACTACAGAGGGTGTGTGTTGTGGTTACACTTTATCTTCTTCATTGTTTGTGGAGAACTCACTTAGTACTATATAAAAAAAAGTTGCATATGTGCATACAAACATTCACAGCACTGCCTCCTGCCCACACTACTTCTGAAACACCCACTGAAAGAATAGAAATGGTAATTTATCAGTGTGGTCAAAGCACACTAGCCTGCAGAGCTAATGTGATGCTTGGTTATCAGAGCATATATTAATAAATATAAATAGTTTGCATATTTATTAAAAAATATTGGTGCATATGACTAATGTCTGACATTACTTATGCTAGAGTTCAATGATTTTAATAATTACTATATAAGCACAACGATGCATTCACTGTGGTCTAAGCAAGAGCCATGTATAAATTGAAGGTTTTCTACTCCAAGGATGTGGTCAGGCACTCATTTGCTCTGTTTCTAGCTTGTGTGGCTACATCATGGTCAGAAACGTCTTTATAAAACATTTTTTGTTGTTGTTTTGTTGGTTGGTTGGTTGGTTGGTTTGGTTTTTTGTTTTAATCTGTAGGTCAATGAAAATAATTTGCTCTAGGAAAATACCGGTTAAGGGTTTGGAGCCTGATCAATAATCCAGAGATGAAGAGTCCTTCCCACAAACATCCAACAGGACGTAGCTTATGAGTGCTGGAAGTACAGATACTTCCCTAATAATGAAATCTACCTTTGTGGTACTGAGATATTACCTTCACTTAGTAGTAGTCTGCTGGAATTCCCTGTAACAGGTGATCAAACCTATCTCCTTCCTCACCTGTCTTTTTGACCGTGTAACTAACTGAACCATTACAGGCAGAACAGGAAAGGCAAGAAGCCTAAATCTGCTGCAAGGTCAGGGTTCAAGTAAGAAGGAGCAGCTTGTTCACAGCATTCTCAAAGGGAAGGAAGTCACTAAGAAATTAATTGTGCACCCGTGAATTAGAGACACATGGTTTGTACATACTCTATTTATCAAAGACACTAAAAACTGCACCAGTAATACTGATGTTGTAGGGGACTGGAAGAGAACAGAGTGTAACAAAGGCTAAGAACAGCTTTGGCATATTCAGTCCTTTCTCTCTGAAAATAAATTGTCACTGTGACCCCAAAGTGCCAGAAAGTGGTTGGGGCAATAAATGTCAGTGTCATACTTTCAATCATGAATCAGAACCAGATTTTGTTTTCTTCAGTCATGGTATCATGGTTGGATCCACATGTACAGCATGAGCACTCACACTCCAGCCTGTTCTGGGAATAGATCTAGGAACAGATCAAGTTGCAATACAAAAAGCCTGTCTAGTGCTTCCTAAATTGTAGGGGATATTTTCAGACAGACAGAAAGTCTCTTTTTCTTATAGTTCCACACACCTTGTGAGGACATACATGCCACATACCTTTCTAAATGCTGAATTTGGTGCAAGAATAGAGTGTATATATATATAATCTCTTCTTTGAAAACAGCAATTTTTAGCACTGACTCAGACTAAGAGTATACAAAATTTAATAAGTTTTTCTCCATCTTCTGTGGACCTATATCCTAATATGTTTTGTCTCATTCTTTTGACATGTATTTACTGTCTGAAGTGAATGACTGAGGGATTAGCTGCACTGTTAGCATTCTACTGCAGCTGTGATATTTTAAATCCCTGCAAGGCTGGTCAAACAGATGAAGATATGTGCCTGTGCAAACACATACACATATGCAATAGGAAATGTTCTTTTTGGTGGGTGAGACACCAGAGAGAAAGGCATACGGACCCTGACCATGCCATCTTTTGCTAATTGGCTCATTACTGCACAAACAAAAAATGATTACCACAATAATTTTTAAAAAACATGTTCCCAGTTTATGTTTCTTTTGAATTTCTGGTTCGTCTCCTTTTCTTGTGTCACAGGTAACAATTCCTCCACCAGTTCATGTGGGATCTGTAAAACACCCACATGAAACACCAGTCTGCATTTCTCTTAGCATATGACTAATTACAATATTTATATTTACTTTCCTTATTAAAAAAACCTACAAAATTTATGTTATATTAACTGACATTCAGGTAGTACTAAGTGTTTTTCTGGCAAAGTTCCCCTACTGCTCAATAATAAATTTTAATAAGGGTTTATGACAATCTATGACTTCAAAAGAGGGAAATGATTTGTGCAATAAACCATAAAAAATCCCTTTTGCTTTCATTCTAAAATCCAGAGCTGACTATGCACAACTTTTCCCAAAGTAATTATTCACTGAGAGGCTTTTGTCCCCTAAACATGGATTGTATTGGCAAACCCAGATCTTTCTCTAGCATTAGTGAGCACTTTATGATTTTCTTTTAAACCTGCATGTTATCTTTTTCTAAGAATTTCTTTAAAGAGCGCGTTAACAAGTATTCAACTCTGTTTAGTGGATGGAAGTCAAATTCCCTTTTGGCATGTACGTATGTGCGTGAATGTAAGTGCAATCTGTAAGTGTCAGATTCCATGTTTTGAAACAGATGGAAGGTTCTAGATCTCTTGCTGTGCTAGCCACACTGGCCCATGGGAACAGGAAATTTTTCCCATGGGATATGTGCCTGTACAGCTTTCCTCAGCAGGTTTGTTCTACACTCTTAAAAAACACAGCCTCTGTTTTCTTCAGCTGGATTGGAAGAACATTTACCTGGAGCGAGGTGGTGAGGAGAGAGAAGCCAAAGTTGTGAGTATAATCCAAACTCAAATGATCACCTTCAAAATAGCTGATGAATTGAGACTGAGGAATATGGAAAGGTTTTGTTTTGGAGAGAACACTTCCAAGTTATCGTTCTCAAGTGAAATTCCTTTTATCATTGATAGTAGCGGAGGATCGTATGATGTGGTCTGCTCTACTGGCAGGAATAAAATAAGACTGTCAGGCATTTACACAAGGGGCATTTCTTAGACCTGATGGGTCCAAAAAGTCCATCTGTTCCTACACTTCAAATAACTGTCCAAGGTGTTTGGAAGTATACCACAGCAAAATCTTCTGGTTCAAAGACAGCAAGAGTGGTCCTGATTGTCCCTAAGCAATAAGGTAAGAAATGGGTGTATATCATTTCTGCCTTCAGAAGACAGCTGTATAGTTTTGTGCATAGACTCAGGGTTCAATTCATTTCCTCTGGCAGACATCCAAGAAACAAAGCAAAAATAAGTGAAGCAGGCTGATAAGAAAGTTTCGAGTCACAGATAGAAAAAGAAATGGGTCTCCCATCCTGTAAAATATGCATGCTTTAGAGAGAAAAAAATCCCTAGAGGTTGGAGAAGAGCATAGTAAGAATTTTTCAGTGTTTTGTTTTTTGGTTTGGGGTTGTTTTTTATTTCTAGTTTCATTGGGTTCTTTAATAGAGAAGAAGATATAGCAATACAGAATGTATAGGGTTTATTAGCATTGCATACTAATGCTCAGGGAGTTTCTCATTTCAAACTGGGATGCTTTCATGGAACTCCACTACTCCATCTAGAATTACTGGTAGGATTGCTCCATCTTTAATGTATGCTGTTGCATAAAAGAGGAATAATCTCTTACCAGAAGATGATTTGGGCATGGTGTGGAAGAGAGAGCCTTACTCTAATTGAGGAGAGTAGATAACTGACCTGATGTACCCATAGTTCCCAAAGCAGCTCTTGAACTGTTCTATGGACAAGAAGAGGTGGCTGCTATGTTTGATTAAAATTTGCACTGCTTACCTAATAATCTTATCATTACAAATACCGCATCACTACCAATTATGATGCTAGTGCAACATATTTTTCTCCTGAAGTTACATTGCAAGAAGAATTCATGCAAGATAAATTGTATCACTGAAAGTTCAAAACAATTCTCCGGTGACACTGAATGCTTGTTCAAAATAATCTATTTTGTGTGAACGTAATATTGGTAAATGAAACCAAATGAGAGATGAATTTTGGAGAATTGCAAAGCAGATTCCTCATGTGTTCCTATTCCTCATGCATTTATTTCTTCTTTTGACTGTGTTTTCAGTTTTAGAACATTCCATATTTTTGACAGCCCATTTTTCATTAATATAACTTTATTTTTTAAAATATAACAACTTTTAATAAATAGAAGTTTATATTTGCAGGCTTGCAGACTTCTGCATCATACATAGGTAGAAGTTGACGGGAGTCTGAAGAGATGGAATGAAAGCTGAAAAATGTCACCAAGTCTTACTGCAGTGAAGTTAGTTTGAATTATAAAAATTAAATTCAAGGTCAGAAATCAAACTTTGCCCTTAATCTTTTTAGTTCCACAGTTTTGGTTCTTGTAAGCCAGTTAGCAGCACTGAGGTATCCCAGAATAGTCATGGAAGCCCCAGCACACCAGCACATTTAAAAACCAGGCTGCACTAGAAGATGTCTTTTTAAGAAGCACAATTCATGGATAGCAGGTGAGTTGGTTAAGCTAATGGAGCTTTTGTCTTCCTCTCTCACTTTCATCTTTAATTCTATGAATTCAAGACAAATGTCAACTGCATTGCGTAGGGTTTCATCCTCAAAAATGGCATTTGCCCTGACTATTAATCCATATTGTGTTATAATAGAGCGTAACCACTAAGTGAATCCACTTTTATCTTACCGTTCTTCTAGGACAAAGACAGAATCCACTCATTTAAAAGTAGTGGGAGGCCTTTGACATATTTCTGGATACTTTATACATGAGACTATAATCAGAAATTTCACCAAGACAGCACTGACATTTATTTCTCACTAAAGGCAAAAGGAGGCACAAGTGTCTGGAGATAGGAGTATTTCCTCTCCTCACTTTCATAAACATTTCAGGGCACCAAATGTTTGAACATCTTCCACCCTGCAAAGTGTGCAAAGTAAGATATCCAGTCCTCTCAGGTTTATATTTACGTATTTATTTAGGGGGTCTTCAGGAAAAAAAAAATTAAAATAAGCTGGGATATTTTAGGGTCTGACTTGACAATGCTGAGCAAATAAATAATTATACCTTTTCAAAAACAGGCTGAGTTTAAAGTTTCATGGAGGGCACTATATTCACATTGAATTTCAGAACAACAAAATTATCTACCTAAATCTCAGCTTGTTAAATTCCCTTTATAAATGCCCTCAGATGAATATGCAATTAATGCAAATACCCATCTTAATGCAGGATAAACTGTCAAGTGGAGGTGCAACATACTGTAAAGGATGACAATGCAAAAAAGGCAACTCTTACATGTGTAAATTAGGATCAGAGGAATCTTAATTATCACAAAAACATTTTTTATTATTTATTTTCCTTTTAAGAAACAGCACTGATTAGGTAAAACTTGAAAGCAAGCATAATATTTAACCAGCATTTAGAATTAAATGAAGTTCCCAGAGCAAATTCCTGAGATCAGTGAATTCCAGAACAAAAGTAGGTGAAGAACAGCCAGATGAAGACAAACTCCCTTCTAGTAAGATCAGGAATATTTTTATTTGTGTTTTCTCTGCTGTGATAGAATGAACATTATCAGCTGGTTGTCCTTACCTGTAGAACTACAGAAGAAAGAGAAAAAGCAACTTAACTATGACAAGGTTTATTATATGGCACATAGAAGACAATAAAATTGCAAAAGAAGAACATGAAGTCTGCTCTGACTCAGTCATGCTAGAGGTGATATCCTTTCCCCAAAGAACAAGTCTCTCTCTGCACTTACCTACAACATTATCCTGTTTATCACAGAATAATTAGATTGGAATATACCTCCTGATATGATCTAGTCCAACCTCTCTTCCTTTACCAAGGAGCCGAGAAAATTATTGACAGAGAAAATGTTACCTATAAAATAATCACTGCATATAAAATAACAATAATAATGAGAAGAATAAGAATACTACTAGTAGACTATAATTTTTCTTCTTATTGTATTACATTCACTGAAAAGTCTACTCAAAATTATAAGATGTATTTGATTTCTCTTGATTTTTTTGAATAATATGTCCATTTTACACAGCAGAAATTTGGTTTTGATTATGTTTTTACCCAGATGATGTCAAGATGGTTTTGTTTGAATAATAAATTATATCTTTTTTTTATATTATGGAGCTATCATATAATGTATCATTTCTGATTGGAGTTTATATGCTTAGTTTTTATTTTCTTTTATCAGTAGAAATGTGGACGAAATTTAATCTGAGATGCCAACAAAATTCATTAGCTTTGAGTCTTTATACTCTCCCTCTTCCCTTGAAACATGACCTTGGAAAGATTTTAGCTTCCTCCCAAACTACATTTTTGAAGTTAATTGCATGTTGTCAAATATGGACCTTTCATCTAAGGCATTCAAATACAATAAATGTTTAAGTCAATTTTTTTTTTTTTTATTTGGGATTTTCCTTCTTTATTACCTCCATTGAGACAAAATGGCTCTATCTCTATCTATGGGCTTGTTTTAATCCTATTTAACAAATTGTTTTTATTATTAGTTTATAATTTGAAGCAGATGAGACATATTCACCAACAAAAAATACTTAAGATAACCTTCTTGAAGATATTTTTGAAATTAGAATAATGAGCTGCTTCTTATGGGAAGTGAGTTTGCATCTCATCAAACTACATGTTTGAAAAGGTAGGTACAAACCTTCTGAAGCCTGTAAGACACTGCTAGCACACTCATATGACATAGCAGAAATTATCACCAAAAGAAGCTCACTGGTCAAATTCTGATAAATTGCAGTATTATGAGAGCAAAGTTTTACTAAAGAGACATCACAAAATCGAGAAGAAGAAATAGCTGCACGATGTTTTATTTTTAAGAGTTAACACATAGATAAAAAATCATCCACAAAGACTCACTTCTAGGAAAGGTAGAGGTACTGGGAACTGGCATTATACTCCTTGTGACTCTCGTGACCTATAGGGCATTTTGGAATGTGACTTCAGTCATACTGAAGTTGTATATGTCTTAATATATACTAATATTTATTATTGAAGTCCTGAATTTTGCCCTAGAATTAGTGAGAGAAAAAGGTCCATGAATGGCAGTTTATTCTTTTAGGTGGAAGGGAAAGAAAGTATATGGAAAAGGTAAGGAAGAAAGATAGTATAGAGTGCCATTCCAGGAGTTAGAACATATGAGGATGCTAAAAAAATGCATATAACAACATACATGAGAGCTATAAAATAACATGAAAGTTATGCTTTATTCCTGCTTTTTTCCCCTCTTAATTTCTTTGATTGAAATGTAAAATCACTTCTTTGTAAGAAGGTGTCACACCTTTTAGATAAATTTTAACAAGAGCTAGTTTTTAAATTTAAACTAGAATTTAAAATTTAAATTTAAATTTAAATTAAATTTTAACAAAAGCTAGTATTTTTTAAAGAATGCCAAGCATGATAGCCCAACAGGGACAAGGATGCTACAGCTCCAGGGCACATCATACAACCAGTAGTAAGGCTAAGACACCACAGGAACATTTATACATGGCCAGCCACACATATCACAGACATGCAGTGCACTCACACAAGCACAAACAACAACAATAGTGTTATCCTGTTCCTCTCTCTGGACTACCAGGATAGCAGTCACCTCATGAAAAAGTGTATGCACAGATGTGCAGTGCAGAGCCTTCAGCAGCGAGGTTTCAACACCTCATGCATCCAGTGGGAGACACCAGGTCCCAGTTACTCCGGGGATCCCAAGTAACCTCTAAGAAGTCTTGTACAGTCCCAGGAGGCTCTTCCCCTGCATCCCATAACATGGCCCCTATTCTTCTCAGTCCCAAAGGTGACCTAGAGAGCTGGTTTTGATGACTCCATACGAGGTCCAGAACGGGGTCCTGTGATTGGCCTGGGGAAAGCAAGGGCAGCCTATTTTTTCAGAGCAGGCTATTTTACTTTGCAGGTAATTAAAGACCAAGGTTTTATCATGTAACAGAACAATTTTCCCATTTTGTTGTGTGATATTGTCGTAAGAATTTTAAAAAAAAATTCATCCCACTGTGTGAGTCACTTGACCTTCTAGTGCAGTGACTTCTTAAAAGATCGGGACCATCTCCCAAACAAACAATAGAATGACTCTCATGCAAACAAAACCTTACAAAATATTTTCTTTAACTTCGGAGCTTTAGTTGAGATTACATTAGCAATCATGAAGTAAACAAGTACTTAAATATTTACTCTGAAGGTGTTGCTGAATATCATAAGACTTTGGCAATTGCGCTATAAATATTTGGATTCTGAGTGCTGCTTGCAAGTTTCTGAGAAGGAAATTGTAAAAAATATCACCTTTTACAGAAAAAGCTGTTTGGACTTCACTTCTCACAATATACGCAGTAAAGCCTTGTGAAATTTTGATTTGTTGGTTTACAATGTTGGACAATATGATGTGCATAAACTGATAGAAAATATTTTGAGTTGAAACTTCTGAGGCCTGACTTGTTCCATAAAATATTTTGAAGTAGGTCTTTGTGAATGGGGGCACTTTTAGCCCCGAACTAATGGAAAATAATGATGTTGCCAACATGAAGATGATGTAAATGACCTACTGTTAATACAATAAAACCCAAGTAAACTCACTTAATTCCATACAGTTAGATAATTTGGGTGCTAAATAAGCATATTTGAGGAACAGATTTTTCCCTCAAGTAGTAATCTAGGAAAATATTTGTCATACAGTCTTACTCAGGAAACTTCAGCTCATGACTGCAGCTTGAAGCACACCTATGACAACCTTACTGTGATTGGTTGGCAATTATATTGGCAATGCTATCCAGGAGAAATAAATTGATTATTGATTTAGCTGATCTGGTTGATTTGATTTGCAGCAGTTGAATTTAGAATATTGTTTGAAACATTCCTAAATCTTGTTTTACTCTATGGATTTTACCAAGCTGCCTATAAACGGGACTTAGATTCGGTATAGTTAAACTAATAAAAGTGCAGGAAGATCCAGATCTCTTGTTTACAAAAAATTCTTCAAAATCCTGAATGGAAATTTATGAGGATGGAAAAAGGTGGTCACGTTAGTGTGTGGTGGTTTAAAAAAACAGCTGAGAATTAAACACCAAATAAATGGCTTTGCTTTTGTCCACCCTGCTCCAGTGAGAGAGGGACAGAAGCAGAGACTACAGGCTAAGACAACGATCTACTGAAAACAAACAGCAGTGGAATGAGAAATCCACAGCAACAGCAGCAATATTAGTAACAAAAATACACAAAAGAGAATGGGCTTTACACACAGAAGGTGTTCACACCTCAACTCAGTTCCACATGGCCACCGAGACAAGGACAAGATGGTGGACACTCTTCCCAGCCAGTGTTTCCTGTCCCTGAGCCTGAGCCAACAAAAACAAGACAGAATTATCCACATTGTGTCCCCTATTTTTCAGATGGCCGGGCTCAGCTGTGGTCAGCAGTACTCAGCTCAGCTCAGCTCCTCTCCATTCAGCTCGGGTTTGGCTCCTCTCTGCTTGACTTGGGCTCAGCTGGGCTTGGCTTTCCTCCGCCACTCAGTGCCCATGGCTGCTCACTGCAGTGCCATGGCACACGTGCACTCCCCTGGGCTCAGCTGGGTTTGGCACTTGGAGTTGGGTTCTTCCCAAGGAACCGGAAGGGATGGGCAGCGGCGGGAGAGGGACAAAATCCAGTGTTGGTCCTGGCGACTTCCCCAACAGAGAAACGGAATGGAATGGTGCTGCTTCCAGGGTGCACTCACTTCTTAATTTCCCTCAAAGCCATGCCCCACAGTGATGAAATGCCTAGTATAGAATAGCAAACTAGCCACACCCACAACATCTCCAGGCTCCTCCCTCCTGAGCGTCTGCAAGCAAAACTAGGACATAGTGTGATTTGGCTTTAATAGGTGTTGCAGACTTAAATAATTAGGTTTAATAAAATCACATTTTGCAGGTGTCAAATCTTCTCTAAAGGAAGGCTAGATAAAGTTAATTTATCTTATGATGCTGGCTACTTCTAGTCTGAACATTTGAAAAGGATTAATTTTCAACAAATCCCTGTAAACATGTGTTTGTTTCAACTCCTTTTAACAATAAATTGGTATTATTTATGTGGAATAATATTCAGAATGTATTCCTCAGACCTGATTTTCAATTCAGCTGTAATTGAAGTAAGCTGAAGAATGTAAGAAAATTATTATACCTTAACTGTGGTCATGTCAAGAACTGGTTTATAAGCACTAAAAAGTTCTACATAACAAAAATGATAAAATTAAATATGAATATGGAGCTTTTATACTGTGAAGTCCTTAATTTCACAGGCTTATCAGTGTAACAGTTATATTTTATCTACATAGGTTTCTTAGTGAGAAGTCAACTCCAAACAAAATACCAACAAAAGGATGAAACACTGCCTAATGCTCACAGTTAAAATTCCTATGTAATTAGAATGCAAAAAACCCCCTGTACGCTTTGTTTTTATTTTATTTTTTCACCACCATGTCAGAGGTTACAAAAAGGTCATTAACCTTTTTTCATAGAGTTTAGACTACTTCAGTGCTCTTCTGATCTGAGAATCTTGAAACAAATGATCTTTTGTACTTGCATCCTAGCATTTGTTATGCTCATTTATTAAGGACTTCATTATAAGGGAAAAAGGAAAAAACCAAGCCAGACGTTTCAATCCGGGGTCAACAAAAGTTAATCAACTGAACAGTTTACAAAAACCTGTATCGATTTCTACCATGTTGTCTAGCATGAGACCTCCAAATTGGAGAAGTTAAAGCAATCTAAGGACACATAGGATAGTTTTGCAGTGCATGAGTCCAAATTTTAACATAAAGATTTAGCTTATTTCACACTGTATGGAAAATGGTTTTGATATATTTATGTCTTGCAGCTAAGCTTCTACATTTTAAATATTCATGTTTAAAATTTGATTTCAGCAAAACTATTTTTAGGTAATATTTTAGGGTAATTTGAATTTTAAATTTATGTTATTTTTACCACATTTTATGAAAGTATAATAGGCTGGTCCATGTCATATGTAACACAACTGTGTAATCTTGGTCACTTAGAGAACTGTGCAAGAATGAGGACTGACATATCCATACCTACTGACAAGATATTTACAGGTGGGACCAATCTCATAAGAATGAGTGTGAAGGAGCTTCTGATTAAATGTGAAGGGATTTTAGTTTTCTAAAAGCTACAATTTTATTTTATTTCTCACAGAAACTGTTATCACTCTTTTCTCTGCTCCCCCCGAATAAGCATCTGCATTAGTCAGCTCTGCAGTCTCCTGTATTGACTCACTACCTTAAAGCTTCCCAAGGCTATTACTTGCCTTTATGTCACAACTGATACTTCCAAGAAGTTTGACATTTCATCTACATTAAAATCACTACAGTAAGCATGTCTCTGAGGAAGATAAAAGTTTTCATCTTACCAATGCAACAATATCATACCATTTTGGCAAATCAGATATGTGCTATTGTTAAAAGAGCTGTTTTCCATTGCACATCTTCTGATTCTTTGGAGGAAGCCATGTATGAAGGGATGTGAGTGAATTACAGTAAGAGGAGCTACATAATCTACAAACATCACCTCTTTAGAAATCCATTTTCTGACCCTTTCAGTCATAATTTTTGTGTACAAAAAGAAGTCTGAGACACAAATATGAGTCAAAATCTGGGAATCATGGAATCACAGAATGATTTGTGGTGGAAGGGACCTTAAAGATTATCTAGTTCCAACCCCATTGCCATAGGCAGGGACACCTTCCACTAGACCAGACTGCTTAAAGCCCCATCCAACATGGTCTTGAACACTTACAGGGATGGGGCATTGGCAATGTCTCTAAGCAACTTGTGCCAGTGCCTCACCAACCCCACAGTAAGTAATTTCTGCCTAATATCTAATCTAAACCTACTCTTTCTCAGTTTGAAGCCATTATGTCTTGTCTGTCACTACATGTCCTTGTAATATATCCCTCTCTAAATCTCTCATGACCAACCTCTTTCAGGTACTAGAAAACTTCTGTAAGGTTTCCCCAGAGCCTGCTTTTTCCAGGCTGAAAAGCCTGAACTTCCTCAGTCTGTCTTTGTATAGGAGATGCTCCAGCTCTCTGATTATTTACATGGCCTCCTCTGGACTCTCCCCGATAGGCCTTCTCATGCTGAGGACCCCAGAGCTGGATGCAGCACTCCAGGTGGGGTCTCAGGGGACCTCAGTAGAAGTGGAGAACCACCTCCCTCAACTCGCTGCCCACATTTCTTTTGAGGTTTTCTGTGCTGAAAGCGCACATTTCCAGGAGATGTTGGACGCTTCTTGTCCACCAGCATCCCCAGTCTTTCCCCTCAAGGCTGCTCTCAATCCATTCTCTGCTCACCATATGTTTTTTGGGGATTTCCCTGACCCAGGTGCAGAACCTTGCACTTGGACTTGCTGAACTCCATGAGATTTGCATAAGCCCACCTGTCAAGCCTGTCAAAGTCCCTCTGAATGACATCCCTTCCCTCCAACGTGTCAACTGCACCACATAGCTTAGTGTCACCATTAAATCTGTTGAGGATACACTCAGTCCCATGGTCCATGTTGCTGAAAAAGATGTTAAACAGCATCAGACCCAATACTGACCCCTGAGGGATGCTGCTTTTCACTGGTCTCCACCCAGACATCAAGCCATTGACCACGCTTCCTTTGAGTGTGACGATACAGCCCATTCCTTATCCACAGAGTGGTCCATCTGCCAAATCAATGTCTCTGCAGTTTACAGACAAGGATTTTGTGTGTCAAATACTTTGACTTCGAAATATTTTTGAATCTCCCAAAGCTGGCCTTGTGTTATTCCAGTGTTACACAAACAGATTTTTCTAATTTCAGTGTCATTACTGTAATTGGTTAACATGAAAACTCTGGCCATAAATTGAAATAATTTGGACTTGAGCCAGGTGGAGTTTTGGTTGATTTGGTTTTTTTTGTGGGGGAGTGGTGGGGGTGGTGTTTTTTGGTTTTGGGGTTTTTTTAATGTCAGAAGAACATCTGTTCACACAATTTTAGTGGTACAGCGTCCCATCCATTCCCCAGCAGTGACATGAATTTCTAATGGAGAAATAAATTTATCTTAGGGATATGAAGTGATCTTTTGAAGAACATAAGCAGCTATAAATGGTCAAGATTCAAACTGAGTCCACCGGATTTTTTAGTTACAAGCATAACCTCCTGTCCACTGTGAACAAAGCCAGTACTTCCAACATTCTGATAGCTATATATTCTGTTTTATGAAAACCATCACAGTTTTATGGAATAGAAAGATTTTCAGAAGGAAATTACAGAAGGAAGAACTTATGATATCATCACGCAGGTGTTCGTTTAGACTGGTAGGACAGCTGTGAAAGTTGCAATGGAAGGGAAGAAGCTGGCATGGAAAAAATGTTGAGAATGTAGGAGTAAATGAAGACAGAAGTAACGATTTTAGAATGAGCAGACACTCATTCTGCAGAGGAGACAGGTTAGAAAAATTAGAAACAAGAAAAACAATATAAAAGAGAGGAGGATTTTGACACCACAATGTAGGACTAGTTACACAGTGAAGGGAAAATGAACCAAGGAACCAGAACAGGGAGCATTACATGCTGGTGAGCAGAGGAGAAGAAATGAAACCTATTAGAAGGCAGACAAAGACAAATTAAAAAGTAGCAATTAATTTTTGCCCATTTTTGTGGTCAGAGTGAAGGAAAAGAGCTGTAGATGTAACTCTGTTGCATTTTTGTAGTTCATAGTATGAACACAATACTTTCAGATAACAAACTTCCTGCTACCTACCAACAAGTGTCTTTTATCCATTCATCTTTAGGTAAATAAACCCTGGGAGAAGAAACAGACAGACTTGTAGAATGAAAAAGTATCCTGGAGAAGAAGAACGTTGAACTAAATTTAACTCAACATACTTCCTTTTTTCAGTGTCTTCCACATAGAAAATTGAGGAGAATAATTTAAATTAAATTTACCTTGCCTGAGCAAAATAAACCTGCATTAGCAGTGCAGTTAATACATAGAGTAGAATTATTTCATTTGAGTAAAGGACTCTCATCTAAGAAATACCGGTGTGAGAGCAATGGCTAAATAGCAGACACCAGGGTCATGAAATAAAAGGTCTGACAGATTATTCTGGTAGTCATCTGTGTAAGCAGATGTCTCCACTATATACAGTACACTTAAAGAACAGTCCTTAACTTTGGACAGTGGCTGTGTCATGGAGTCTGCTAAGGCTGCTGAGAGACCCATTGGGATAACAGCTACTTCAAATCTGGACACCTGTGCTGGAGCAGGCACTGCACTGCACTCTACTGTCTTTGACTTTGTAGGCTCATGAAGACAGGGAAGGAAAGCACAGATTTTTTTAGGTAGTCAGGTACCCAGACTCTGTTTAAATCAGTTCTTAACATCTTCTAAGGTGATCTTCTTTGCAAACTAATACTAACTACCCTGTTGTTGGAGGGAATGATAGATGGAATGATGTTATCAGGTGTCAAAATGAAAATGGAGCTATGGCTAGGTTCCCTTTTTATTGGGTATAACGAGCATGCACTACAGTGGGACAAGGCAGGAGAGCAGGAAATTGGAAGAGAGGGAATACAAGTAGGGCTACTGCGAGTACAAGCTTCATGTTCAGATAATCTCCATGATCTGAGTGATAATTTGCAGCTGATTTTTTTTGTTACAGGCTAAATTAAGATTATGTTTGCTCTAGGTAGGTGACAGATTTGTCCCCCTAGTTTCTGTGGCCTTTTAAAATATGACGGCACTAGGGGATTTACTGTGAGTTTTGGCACCAGCTATCTTTTTCCCCCTTCTTTTTGTTGTTAATTACAGAAAGTCAGGCAATGAAATCTGAAAATTACCCTTTCTGGCATTTGACTGCAACACTTTTTTTTTTGTCAGCTTCATGTTTGCCTCTAGCTGTGACAAACTGAGATGCTGCTTCTGTTTTACTGCTGGCTTCCACTCCCTTTGATTCTGTGAAGTTTTTCAGCATATTGGTGGATTTTAGATTTTAGATTTTTCAAGGATTGTTATAACCAGAACCAACCCCTTAACTACATGAGAAATAGCTCTACTTGTTTGTGACTCTATTCCTTTGAATTTACATTGATAAAAACATTTTTGTTTTGTACACATATGTTTCTTGGAAAGTAGATAGTGGATTTTAATCTTTATCCCATACAAAATTTGTACTTGGAAAACATAACAAACAAACAAGAAAACAAACAAAATCACAGGTCACAAATTTTGTACCCAGATTAGAATTCAAGGCTTCTGTTACTATAAGGCTGTCAAAAGTCTGGCTTTGATTTTAAATTATGCTTGGATCTGAAGTTACAAATCAGTTTCACTGAACTTTTTGACATCTGTCTTCCTCTTGGATGTAGTGTAAGGCTAAACAAAATTTTATTTTAATACACTCAAGGAATCCTTCATCTAAGGCAGCAAAAGGGTACATGTAAGGAAATTCAAACTATCTAATCTTTCTCATATACTGTATGGTTTCACTTTTCATTTCAGAGTCATGAAAGGCTTTTACAAAGGCTTGTGTTTATGAAAATAATATGTTTACAGGATGTAGACACACATGAAAAGACTGTTTCTCACAATGTGCTCAAGTAACCCATCAGTGGCAGTCACACATTGGTATTAAAAGTCAAATAAACATCTGTAAGTGAGAAAATAGAGTGTTAGTAACTTCATATTCCAAGACCACTCATATCTACATTGGCTGACATACTCTTAATACATTTAAGAGGCATATTGCAGTCTATCAAGTTGCCCAGCCCTACAGCTTATTATTTTGAGCTCATCACATTAATCTTTCAATTTTAGTATTGCTTACAATACTTCTTTTAATTAATTGTAGAGAGATTTTTGCACACATGTATGCACTAACTTTTCAGAATTACTAATAATGACATTACATTACAACCAATGTCTATTAGTTTGATTAATTTGTCGAGGTTTCATATTACCTCATTATGACTATTTTATTTAGCAGCTAACACGCATAAAAAATGAACAATATTCCCTTCTATGACAAAAATTTCTTTTCTATTTATTTTGTAATAAGATAATTGGTTAATATAATTAATAAAAAATTTACATTTGTGTATATGTGAGCTTACTACATGACAAATTAAAAAGAGCTTGCTTTGGGATTTTACAATGCACTTATACCATTGAAACAGAACTGAACTGGTACCCAGAAGTGGAATCATAATACTTAAGCAATGAAATATGATTAATCATCCAGTTAATTCAAGCAGAGATAAATGGCAATTACTGTAGTTTAGGGTATATTTTCAAAGCCGGGAAGAGGTTTAGCCTCCAGGTTCCCAGTGATTTTAATGGGAGTTGCATAGTGCAATCCCTCTACATCACTTTGAAAGATTGCCTCTCGGTCTAATGCGTTGGCATTAAAACTATCAAGAAAAACTCACGGGACGTGAAAACTGCTCCATCTTTTTGACACATTTCTCTATGGAAAAAGCAAGGACTGGCAGGGGAGAAAACCCACCACCTCCAACAAGAAAAACCCTTTTAGTTCAAATGTTCTTGCTTTCCCAAAATGAAAGATTCATGCTTAATTTTACTGCATACTATGCAATTTTTTTAATGCCTGTCCCATTATTTGGGGTTATACTAATTGCAACCAGTTTGTGGATTTTCTGATGAGATGTTCCTAATATGGATGGGTCCCAGCTGTATTAAAAATATGTGGTGAATCATGGGAAGCTTCTTTACTGAGACAGAATGCCAGTTATATTAAAATCTTTCAGCAGATATATCCGTCAGAAACCACAGTTACAGATAGAAAACTGCCAAGACACCTTGCAGTTTTGAGATTTCGGTTCCTGGGACTTCAGCTTTGCTCCTAGCAAGCCTTAAATCACTTGCTCCCTCCTCAGGAACTTTTAGCTCCTGGTATCTTAAGACAGTTTCTCCATTACCTGTCTGTTTTCAAAACTAGTGTTAAAAACCACTGTAAATCTAAATTCTGAGGTTCCTCCAAGTTCCTCCCTGCCTGCAAATAATGACATTGTTTTCAAAGAGAAAAGTCATATGCACAGAATTATTCACAAGTAATTTTCTGATTAAATTAACTATTTTTAGTTCCCAAATTTCAAAAATAAAATGCAATGTCAGATCCCAGTATGTCCTACTTAGGGTTTTGTGGTGGTCATGCTCTTAAACCATCTATGTGACAATAAAGATATCAGCCAGTTTTGTGGAACTGCCAGCTGGAATGAGATAACAATGTGCAGAATAAATGACAACTGTATTAAAGAATGCAATGTAGTTATAGATGGGGTTAAAAAAGAGTGTCCACATCCTGCAGTTCTGATAAATGTTGACAGCAGCTCAGATGGAATAAAACTGGAAGGACAAGCATTAATTTGACTCTCCTGCCTTCTCATGATAACACTGTTCATCAGAGATGGGCTAAGCAGAACAGATTACACAGTAGTGTGATTTAAGGGTGACTCTCTGAAGGGAATCTTGTAATGCTTTATCTTCAAAGAATTCCCCATCCTACTATTTTCTTGTGAGATGTCAGTTTACCCCACAATTAAAATGCTTAATTCTTGCATGTGTCTGGGAAGTGGGAGGGTGTGAAATGATATAAGAAGCAAACAGAATTCAAACACCTAAAATGTTAGAAATAATCTGGAAAAAATGTACCAGAATGACTAAAGCAAAATTCATTCCTCCCTCCCTAAGCTTGTTATTCCACTAAAAAATGATAATAATAACAATGACAACAATAATAAAATCAAACTTGTGAAAGAAAACCAGTCACTGGACAACCTTAGGAGCTGATGGCAGAGGCCTCATCAGCTACTACAAGTCATTTTCCAGAAGCCTTATAAGCTGAGAGGAGATCAGAGAGACCTGGATTCTCAGCTGGCTACCTGAGGAACCCTTCTGCTCGTAGCACTGAAAAAGGTATTAAAGATAAGCATCTATTACACGCGTCTCACTCACTTCCAGCCAGTAAGGAAATGCCTGTGAAGATACTAGAAAAATACTGAGCAATCATTCTATATAGAACTGTAGTAAAAATTGAAAATACTCATGAATTTGCCCCTAAGATAGACAATTTGCAAAATTGCCAGTCTAATTTTGGTAAGGACTTAAAATACCTGCTTTTTGGGGGGTAATGAATTGGTTATCTGGAATAATAAATAATTTTGTGGAAAGGGTATACTTGAATATGCATGAAGAATGTACATTATTTAAGCATTATCTCAGCCACTAAATAGTATAATGAGTACTTGTGTTACATGAACAGTTCCCACTCTCAATACTGAAGAATAATTTGAATCAATAAGTGATTATTAGGAATATGAAAGCCTTGAAGACTTTGCATAGTACA